>JBBDGP010001333.1:2050000-2322500 GCA_037952835.1 Lithobates septentrionalis | reverse complement strand
TGTTACCAACATGACTGCGCACCAGTGCACAAAGCAAGGTCCATAAAGACATGGATGAGCGAGTTTGGGGTGGAGGAACATGACTGGCCTGCACAGAGTCCTGACCTCAACCCGATAGAACTCCTTTGAGATGAATTAGAGCTGAGACTGTGAGCCAGGCCTTCTTGTCCAACATCAGTGCCTGACCTCACAAATGCGCTTCTGGAAGAATGGTCAAACATTCCCATAGACACACTCCTAAACCTTGTGGACAGCCAGAGGAGTTGAAGCTGTTATAGCTGCAAAGGGTGGGGCCAACTCAATATTGAACCCTACGGACTGAGACTGGGATGCCATTAAAGTTTATGTGCGTGTAAAGGCAGGCGTCCCAATACTTTTGGCAAAATAGTGTAGATAGATAGATAGATAGATAGATAGATAGATAGATAGATAGATAGATAGATAGATAGATAGATAGATAGATAGATAGATAGATAGATAGAATGATACAAGTGAACATGGGATAATCTTTGATCAGCATGTCTCTCTGGATATTCATGCTAAGCATTGACAGCGATGCTTCTAATGGACATTTGATATTATTTTGGTGTCTCCTTTATTTCCTCTACACCGGATTTCTTCCTCTCTCATATAATCCTCGGGTAAGAAGTCCATATTGTTATCTCTTTCCTTCTCCCTGAAGCAAACAACTTTATTAGCTTCCTTCTCTTTGCCATCTCCATCAATGTTTTATCATAGTAGATCTGAGGCCGGCCTCGTCGGCTCCTGGCCTCATTTTCCGCTCTTGTGGTTGTCGGTGCCGTTACGGATTTGGGTTCTGTAGGGTGAAATTTCAGCCGTCTCTTCACATTATTATCTTAGAAAAAGAATCTTTGGGATGTGTTAACGAATTGTTTCCCAAAGATTATAAAGAGTGCCAGTGACAAACATTAACCACTTGCCTACCGGGCACTTTCACCCCCTTCCTGCCCAGGACAATTTTCAGCTTTCAGCGCTCTCACACTTTGAATGACAATTGCGCGGTCATGCAACACTGTACCCAAATTACATTTTTACCATTTTTTTCACAGAAATAGAGCTTTCTTTTGGTGGTATTGAATCACTGCTGGGCTTTTTATTTTTTCCTAAAAAAAAAAAAAAGATCGAACATTTTGAAAAAAAGTTTTTCTTAGTTTCTGTGTAAATTTTGTAAATAGGTAACTTATGGGCACTGATGAGGCGGCACTGATGGGCACTGATTAGGTGGCACTAATATGCCACACTGATGGGCACTGATAGGGGGAAATGATATGTGGCACTGATGGGCACTGATAGGTGAAACTGGTGGGCAATGATAGGTGGCACGGATAGGCAGCACTGATGGGCACTGATGGGCGGCACTGATGGTCAGCACTGATGAACAGGCACTGATGGGCACTGAAAGGCAGCACTAATGGGCACTAAATGGTGTCACTGATGGGCACTACTGGGGCTGTACTGTAATCAGGGCACTGATGGGCACTGAAAGGCAGCACTAATGGGCGCTGAATGGTGTCACTGATGGGCACTGCTGGGGCTGTACTGTAATCAGGGCACTAATGATTAGTGCCCTGATTACCTGTAGAGGGCTCCCCTGCGAGGAGATGCCGGCGATCGGCTCTCCTCACTGCGCACTCTGTCTGTGTGAGCTGAGGAGAGACGACAAACGGTACTTCCTCGTTTACATGTGACCGGCTGTGATTGGACACAGCCGATGACATGAGAAAAGATCCGTATCATCGCCCCCTGCGGGTGTGTGAGAGCGGCAGTTCTGGGGTGCCGTCATATGACGTCATCCCAGAACGAGAGTGCCACCCCGCCGCCGTCATTTTACTATATGGCAGGCTGCAAGTGGTTTATCTATGAACTGGTCTTGAATTGGGAGTCTAAGCTACCGGTATCCAAACTGCAGCCCGCAGGCCTTATGTGGGCCTTTGCTTGCCTTTATCCCGCCCTTGAAGCATTATCTCTACTGACTGACACAAGGCACTAATCTTGCTACTAACACCAACAATGTTGCACCACTCCTTCCACTGACACCAACAATGAAGCATTATTCCTCCCACTTATACCAATGATGGCACATTATTCCTTCCATTGACACCAGTGATGGGACACTATTCCTCCCACTGGCACCAATGAGGTGGCACCATTCCAGGCGATATGTAATTTTTTAAAGTCTGAAGGACAAAATTTTCCCTTTGCTTAGAATTTTAGGAGACCCTTGGTCTGACTGAAATACTGAACCAATGCCTGTTTTTTTTTCGCTTTTGTATAGCATGTGAACATTTCAGAGCCCCTGTTGGCTTTTTATTGCACAATCTGATTTAGATCTGCCAACAATTATATAGCACAAAAGTCTGCCTGATTGGATACAAATTGATTGGCTTGATAGGGTCCTTTTTTTTTTTTTTTATAGATCTGGGAAATCTAGTTGATTATACAAAGAATGTGCAGCCTTGCAATGTGTATATGGTGACCCTAATGCCCCGTACACACGGTCGGACATTGATCGGACATTCTGACAACAAAATCCATGGATTTTTTCTGACGTATGTTGGCTCAAACTTGTCTTGCATACACACGGTCACACAAAGTTGTCGGAAAATCCGATCGTACGTCGGGACTATAAACGGGGCAGTGGCCAATAGCTTTCATCTCTTTATTCTGAGCATGCGTGGCACTTTGTCCGTCGGATTTGTGTACACACGATTGGAATTTCCGACAACGGATATTGTTGTCGGAAAATTTTATAGCCTGCTCTCAAACTTTGTGTGTCGGAAAATCCGATGGAAAATGTGTGATGGAGCCCACACACGGTCGGAATTTCCGACAACAAGGTCCTATCACACATTTTCCGTCGGAAAATCCGACCGTGTGTACGGGGCATTAGAGTCACTTTCAAAAGATACACTATGTTACCAAAAGTATTAAGAACTTAATTGACATTCCAGTCTTAGTCCGTAGGGTTCAATATGGAATTGGCAATTTTTTTTTATTTGAGAATCTTGCAAACAAGAAACACATTCCAACTTTTTTTTTTATACAAAAATATAAAAAAAAATAAATATTATACATATATACATATATATACATACACACATACATATATACATATACACACATACATATATTTCCTCTTTTCTTTTTTTTTCAAATATGCATAACATATTGTATATACGACTAAACATAATAATAAAGGCTTACTTCAACCTATAATATATGAACAAAAGGGGTTTTTTTTTTCAACCAAGAGGAATATCACTGTATTATATTATACTATATACATATATCACTAAATAGCACAGACATCTTCAACAATTCTACACATTACTCAACTTGATTAACATTCAGACCAAGAAACATAGATTATCATGTGTATGTAGCCTTTCTTCAAAATTATGTTTATCCTTGAAAATCTAAAGGAGTGTCCAGAGAGAAAACAGGGAAAGAACCCAACACCCAGAGATCAACAAACAGCAGCTACAGGCCTGATATTCCTCCACGCCTTTATCCAGACCCTTTGCCGCCATCTGTCTTTCTCGAGACCCCGAATTTTCCCTACCTCACCAAGAATCTCACACACCACCACCGAAACAGGAAGGACTTTCTGCCGAAGGGATACCTGACACCGTGCATTCCAGGTGTAATATCGGACTACTAAGCTGACTAGAAAAAGAGTGTCCAAATCAAATCCCTTGCGATTCTGCAATGCTCCATACACCCACTCAGCATAAGACATGCTAGGCAGGAAAGGAATATTCAGAGACCTCCCCACCTTTTTATAGACTTCTATATTGAAAGGGCACTGAAGCAAGAAGTGGTCCATGGTTTCCACTTCACCCTGACACTCCACTCTTGGACAACCACGATTGTCCAAAGAGCGGCACTTCACGTTCCCCCTCACATAGAGCCTACCGTGGAAAGCGAGCCAGGCCTGGTCCCTAAATTTCAAGGGAATCCGCTCAGAGTTTATTAAACGTAAACCCTCCCTCATAATATGACCTGGGCAATCCCTTAAGGCCAGTGGCGCATGAAAGACAGTACCCACGATCTTCTCCCCCAGGAGTCTCCTAGGAATGGACCTGATATCCTCCGCTGTCACATGCCACCGTTTAAGAATTTTCAGGCACAGGGCAACATAAGCCGGGAGCTTACCATGCTTGATCCTTAGGCTTTTCACTGGCCCGCCACTCTCCCAACAGCCCAGAAAAGGTCTAAACCAGATCTGGAAAATACTTACCCATCCAGGCGGTCTCTCTGCTAGCATGTTACCAAAATTGTGTTTCAAAAACATCAGAGAGAAGAACACAACTGGGTTGACCATCCCTAGGCCACCCTTCCACCTAGATAGGTAAGTCACATTCCGCTTCACAAGATTCAGCCTGTTCCCCCATAATAATTGGAAGAAACAACTATAAATCCTGGTATAGCAAGACTCTGGCAAGATGCAAACAAAGCTGACATACAAAAAGGTAGGAATCAGGTAGGTCTTAATCAAGTCCACCCTTTCCCTCAAGGAGAGCCGCCACCCTTTCCAGCATTTCACCTTGACATCAGCATCATTCAGCCTGGCTTCCCAATTTGACTTACTGTAATCATCAGGGCCAAACTCGATGCCTAATACTTTGACTTTCTGCTGAGGCCTCGGGAAGGTGTCCGGAAGTGCAAAGCTCTCACCTCCCTCGCTCATCCAAAAAACTTCACTTTTATCACGGTTGACCTTGGAGCCTGATGCCTCGGAATACTGCTCTATAACTGAAACCACCTCCTGTGCCTCCTCTGTCCCAGAGATAAAGACAGAAACGTCATCAGCATAGGCTACAACCCTCAAGGGCGGCTCACCAGTAATGCCCACCGGCACCCCGCACAACGGTCCGCTCTCTAGCCTTCTGATGAAGGGGTCGATTGCGAACACGTATAGCAAAGGGCTCAGTGGACACCCCTGGCGCACCCCCGATCCAACCCTGAAGGGCCGTCCAACCCAACCGTTAACAAGCATGAAGCTCTCTGCCTCTCTGTATAAAGTCTTAAGCCATCCAATAAACCCACCCTCCAGGCCATACTTGTCAAGGAGAAGCCAGAGGTACTCATGATTGACACGATCAAAAGCCTTCGCCTGATCCAGTGCCAGCAAATACTTTCCCCAGCCTTCAGCCCTGCAACGTTCCAGAGCCTCCCGGACAGCTAACACCGCTGAAAAAGTGCTTCTGCCCTGGACCGAACAGTGCTGCTGACGAGAAAGCAATCTGTCTGCTACTGACGACAAGCGCCAGAAAATTATCTTTGCCAGAATCTTTCTATCGACATTGAGAAGGCTAATGGGGCGCCATTTCTCAATCATCGAGGGATCCTTGCCTTTTGACAACAGAATCACAGCAGATTGTCTCATGGAGGGAGGGAGCGAACCCTCCTGCAGACAGCCGTTAAATACCTCCACAAGATAAGGTACCAAGCTGGATTTGAAAATCTTATAAAATTCAGCCGTCAATCCGTCTGGCCCAGGGGTTTTCTTAATAGCTAGACCATCTATAGCTTTGACTACCTCTTCTGCTGTGATTCCCCCTGTCAAACTTGCAAGCGGAATGTTATTTCCCAGACCTGGTGTAGAATCCAGAAAACTCGACATCTTTGCCCGATCGAGGTACTTCTCCCCCAGAAGATCCACATAAAAAGACCTTGAGACCTCCAGGATCCCTGACCTGGATTTCATCAAAGAGCCCGTACTATCCCTTAGCCCAACAACCGTCTTAACTGCTGCGCTTTGTTTGCAGTTCTGATAAGGGTCGGGTGAGTGATATTTCCCGTAGTCCCTTTCCAGAACCAAAGAAGCGTGCCGGTCATACTGATACTTCCTAAGGAGAAGTTTCACCTCAGAGATTGCCCCGGAATCTCCACCACTCGAGACAAGGCGATCAAGTTTTCTCCGCAGCTGCTGGTAGGCAATGTACTTACCAAGCTGTTTCCTTTTTCCTATGGCTTTGAAAAACCCACTAATCCGGCTTTTGGCAAGCTCCCACCACTCCGACTTACTGCTGCAAAAATCCAGGATGGTTACCTGAGCCTGAAAAAAATCCTCAAAAGATTGTCTTACCTCCTCGTCATCCAGCAGAGCCGAATTCATCCTCCAAATACCCTTTCCTTTAGGTGGCATATCTGAAGCATTGAGAATCACAGACAGCAAAAGGTGATCAGAAAACTCCACCATACGACACTCAGGAGCCGAAAAGGCAGAGTCCCCTTTTAAAAAAAACCTATCTATCCTGCTCTCACAACTGCCTCGCCTAAATGTGTACCCCGTGCTGTCTGGGCAACGCTTAATATGCGCATCTTCCAGACCTGCTTCCCTGGCTATCGTATTAAGAAAAACGCTATCATATCTCAGGCTGTCATTGGAGCCTTTCCTGTCTTTGGGCCTAGTAACGGTGTTAAAATCACCTCCAAAGACAACTTGCCGAGATGTAAAAAGGAAAGGCTTAATCTTTGTAAAGAGGCATTTCCTCTCCCATCTAGTCTGCGGTCCATAAATATTTATTAAACGCAGATCATGCCCCTTCACAGAGACGTCCAGGACCATACACCTTCCAATCTCCACCTCGATAACCCGCCGACACGTTACCATGCCAGTAAAAAGTACTGCAACTCCGCTGTAAGGCTCAGCCGCAAGAGACCAGAAGGAGGGCCCACGCCTCCACTCCCTCTTTGCCAGGTGGACATCAGCAAGTCTATTTAGCCGGGTCTCTTGCAAAAATAAAATATCAGCATCCATCTCGCTGAGCAAAAATAAGGCCATATTACGAGCCCTTACAGATTTTATGCTGGCAACATTAATCGTTGCCAACTTTATCGGAGTGGGAACTGCCATCAGGATGATTGAGGTAGGCGTTTCTTAGCCTGAGCTCCCTCCCCTCTTATTGGAGACCTTGACCTCTTTAGAGAACACTCTACCTCATCCTCCTCCATCTGAGACACGGAATTAGAAGACTCCTCCTCCCCCTCAGATAAGGACCCAAACTTGTTTCCCAGCGGTAGATCATCTACCTCTAAGGATGAAACCGAGGAGGCAGAGGTCAGGACTACCTTATTCCTCCTTCTCCCCACCTTGATCCACTCTCCCTCCTCCCCTGAAACATTACCCTGAAAGACCTCATCTACATTATTAGCAGTGGCAACCTCCCCCTTCTTCACCTTAGAACCTCCACTAGAGGTTTTACGCTGCTTTAGGGAAGGCCCTGATGAAGCTGCCACCTCAGATCTGCACGAATCTGCCCCTTTGGCAGCCTCAGCCAATCTGGATGACTTATTTACTTTTGGAACACTGGGCACTTGAAACACTGGGGAAGAACACACAACAGAAGTAGACACAGACACAGTAGGGAGCACAGACTGGGGAGCAGACACAGTAGGGATCACACCTTCAGGCTGGGAAACTGACACCTGGGGGGGGTCCTCAGGACTAGCTGAAACAGCTCCACCAACCCCTTGCTGCCCCCCACGTTCCTCCTCCTCCATCCTCAGAAGTTCTTCCACCACCTCTGGCTGATTATGGAGGGCTTCAGGGCAAAGACTATAGGGGTGACCTAACTTGTTACAAAGATTACAACGAATACTATTGCAGTCTTTTGCAACATGCCCTGAGCCCTGACAGAGGGAACATTTCTGCACAGAACATGAGCTTGAAAAATGTCCCTTTTCACCACAGCGATGACACAACTTTGGTTGCCCTGCATAAAAAGTGATAATCCTGTCACGACCTATAAAGGCAGACGAAGGGATGTGCTTAACAACATTACCCGTGACATGCAGTTTTACCAACACCGTCCATCCTCCTGTCCAAATCCCCCTATCATCTACAACTTTCCTCAATGGAGCTTGGACATCAGCATATCTCCCCAACCACACCACCAGATCCGCAGCAGGAATGGACTCATTGCGTACTAGAATGGTGACGTTCTTATATAATGGCTGGCGAGAGATTACTTTGGGTGACAAACCTGCCCATTTTGGGGACTCCTTCCACCTCTGCTCATACCTCTCCCAAAAGACATCTAATCCTTCTGCCTTGACAAAGGAGAGGTCATACTCATATGACCCAACTGGGCTGATAAGGGCAAAAACCTCCTCTGCTTTAAAACCCATCCCCAGAATACGGTCCACCACATCTCTCCTATTTGGGGGGGGGCCTTCTCCAGTCCACCTCAATTGGACCACATTGCGGCGTTTAAAGAAGCTACCAGATGGTGTCAGATTGGCCTGACCTTCACTCACATCAGTCCTAGTGACCTCAGAATAACTGGCCCTACTCACCCTTGGGACAGGTGCAGCCACCGCTGCAGCATAAGAAATAACTGCACTCCTTGCAACATCCCGCACATCACTTTTAGTTACAGACCCCTCTTTAGAAACAACATTATCATCAACAGATGGAACAGAGACTTCTGACACAGAAATATCATCTACATTACCCTTGGTAATTCTTACTTCATTACCAGTAACTAAAGGGTTATTAACAGCAGAGATGTCTTTATCAGCACTCTTCACAGCAGAGTCTGCATACCCCTCACTGGCTCTCTGTACACAGGTGGGAGTCTCAGCCAGGAGATGAGCTTGCTCTCCACTGCCCTCTACAGCACCATCTATAGGAACTACATCTCCATTATGTTTTATAGGAAAATCTTTAACAAAAACGGCTTTTTCAGCCAACCGATGTTTCAAAGGTTTTGGGGGGACATCACTATCCTCTTCTTCGTCCTCGGATGATCCAGACACGGCAAACTTGCGACCATGCAAAGGGGATTCCATTTCTGTTATTAACTTAAGCATTCCTGCTCCCTTCACAGGCTCAGATGGATCATCTTGCTCCATAGCCTCCTGCTGCGGTGACAAGGGCACAGAACTTCCTTGGCCCAGTGGCATACTGGCAGTCAAAACACCTGACTGCTGATCACCCGCAGCCTGTGTGCCAGAGCTTTCTCCACTTTCTGCAGGCATACTGATACTTGGCTCAGAATGTAAAGATTTTCCAGCGTGCTGGCCAGAAACACAGTCCAAGCCCGAAGAAACTTTTTTGCTTTGCACTGACCTTTCTTTCTCGCACTCTGGTGATGCTTCTCCTCCACTGGACTCTATGGCCCCTCTGCGCATTGTACGGAAGCGATCCTCATTGCCATATTTCTCCTTGAAAGCTCCGCTGGTTTCTTTCAATGCAGCCACCAGCAGACTCTGATTTTCCACTTTAGCCTCCAAAGCCATTAACTCAGGCCGCATCTGTCTTCTCTTAGAACTGTGAAGCCGGTCATTTGCAATTTTTTTATGTTTGAAGTCAAACTTCAACTTCGCCAGTACTTCCTCCTCCTTGGCAATTCTCGCAATCCTCCCACAAACCTTCTTTCTGTAGGCTGACAGGCTTTCACCTTTAGCTGGGCCATTTCCCAGGTCCTCAAACACTGGTATGGGAGGACCGGTACTCTGGCCATCCGGGGGATCCTCCCCTGGGTCCACCCCAGATTCCTGCATCCACTCTGGGTATAGGAAGTAATCAAGCTCCCTGGATCAGTAGGCCTCTCTGGAGCTCAGGAGATCAGCAGTAGTGCAGCCACACCCTTTGCAGCTATAACAGCTTCACCTCTTCTGGGAAGGCCGTCCACAAGGTTTAGGAGTGTGTCTATGGGAATGTTTGACCATTCTTTCAGAAGAGCATTTGTGAGGTCAGGCACTGATGATGGACGAAAAGGCCTGGCTTGCAATCTCCGCTCAAATTCATCCCAAAGGTGTTCTATCAGGTTGAGGTCAGGACTCTGTACAGGTCAGTCAAGTTTTTTCACCCCAAACGCGCTCATCCATGTCTTTATGGACATAAAGACTGCAGGAGGAAAATGGAGGGGATCAGATCCTCCACTCGCCGCTCTGCTGCCCCTCCCATCCACCCCCTGCTGCCCCAGGCTCCTATGTACTCCCCATCATCTCCCACAGCACTGCCGGACCCCCCCCCCTCTCTTAATGAATAGAGTCAGTGATCAGTATTGATTACTGACTCTGTTCAGTCATACCTGAGCCATAGTAAACTACGAGGGTCGCAAAGGTCACACTTGCGACTGAGCCCTGGCATTCCGCTATTGTGGGCCGGGGCCTGTCTGATGGTTTGGGGGGGCCCTCTATGATTTCCTGCACCAGGTCCTCCTGAAGGCTCTAGTTATCCCTTTGACTGCATCCCTTATATCCTACAGGTCTCACAGTCAGCGGTGGCCGGTGGTGATTTTTTTTATTACAACCCCCCCGCCGCTTGGTGGGTCGGGTGGGTGGGTCTATGGTGGGCAGCGCTTCTCCCGGGCTTCACCGGCAGCTTCCCTTGGCGGCGGCGGCTTTCCCATCCCCTGCTCTCCACAGGCATCACGGCGGCTTCCATTTCCTCCCTCCTCCTCTGTGGCCAATTGGGACTCTTCTCTTTTCAGCCAATCGGAAAACGGGTCTCAGACCCGCTTCTGATTGGCCGGATTGAGGATCAGTGTTTCAATAGCGAATATTTATTCGCTGTTGCAACACCTGGGTGGGCTCATGGTGCAATGCTCTGCACTCCGAGCCCACCCTATTTTGAAGCCTATTAGAGCCTCTGGGTCTAATCGGGTGCTTCAACACCCCCGCCACTGTAATTCATGCACCCGGCGTCCTGAAAGAGGCCGGGCGCATTAATACGGGGTGGTGGTGTCCTGTCAAAAGAGCGGCCATGGATAGAGCATGGGGGAGGCGGCCGTGGATAGAGTGGGCGGCGCTCCGACGCCCCTAATGGACGGGCCGCCACTGGTCACAGTAATAGGAAGTAAGAAAAATATCTCGAATGGGGTCACAGACAGAATCAAAAACATGATTTAAATTGTAATTCTTCCCTACTAACAAAAAAAGTAAAAAAAATAAAATAAAAGAGAGGCTGCAGTCACGCTGATTTCTGTCTGGCTCAGTAATTGGATGTGTTCCTGAGCCCTGTGCAGATTTTTTCTTTTTTTTGATTCAGCAGCCGAGAAGTCACCATTGCATTTCCTTTATAACAATTCTCTACCTGTGTCGCCGGTGAGTAATGACTTTTGACAACCCCAGAAAGCGCACATGACTAATACCGCCACTTGGGCGCTTTCCTCGCAAACAAGAGCAGCAATCCATTCCCGATGACCTGCGCGGAGGAGAGGGAGCGCCGTATGTCGCCCCTGGCTGGAACAGATGACTCAACACACACATCACGCCCTCCGCCATCAGAACGCGGCGTCTCCGCGAACGCAGAAGCCCGCCTTGGCTCTCTGCGCTGGTTTTCTCAGCGAGCCGCTATCGCCATCGCATCTCCCGCTCTGCCGGCCTTATTAGAAGGAATTGTTTCTGCTACAGGATGGCTGCAGGCAATCCATTATTCTGTGCTACAATTCCGAGGTCGATCTCTGAAATAACAATAGCCTTGTGAAACAAATTGTAATGTCAGCTACGTGTAGTGCTCATAGAGCAAGGAGCTGGAAAGAAAAAAAAAAATAGAAGTACATTTGAAAATATCCCAAAACTTTAGTAGGGATTAATTGTCTGCCTCAATAAACACGGATCTCATTTTACTTACCAAATCATGTACAAGGAATAAAAAAAATAACACAAACTCTTAACGTTTATTATGTATTTATTTTTATTGTAAAAAATATCATTTATTGCAAAAAATATAAAAAGTATCAAAAAATATATTTGTTTTCCCGCACTCCCTAAAACTTCTCAATCCTATATAAAAGGCTGGACACCAAATAATTGTGTTCCAACAACTGAATAAATAAATGAAAAATGTGTAAATTGGCTGCGCCTACTTAACAATGACAATTTGCAAAATATCCAGTGACATAATCAATCCAACAATCAATCCAACAAATGCAAAGTTCATAATATATCCCAAATTTTCTGTGTACAGTTCTTTAAATACGTAATCCTTATATTGTGCTTGATCTTCACTCTTGTGGATCCTGGGTAAACTATGTGATTCCCACCACCGTTCACCACTGCGCCCACCTTAATTTTAGACCTGTCTTCAGGTCTAAATAAACTTTCCCCTGCTGGGGCTCAAACCCCCGGTTTATCAGCTCCTCACGTTCCTTGCGTCCTCCTTTCCCCTCTCTGGGTCCTATTATGCTGGTATGGCTCTTTATATACTTATGTAGACCCGTCTTCCTTCTCCATTCCTCAATCTAACAAATGTGCTCCCATAGTGTAGTATAAACGTGGTTTATTCGTAAAACCCCTGAGGAAGTCACGTGATCGTGACGATTCGCGTTGGGCGGAGTCGGGTGACGTAGCACTGTGGAGGATGAGAGGAGAGAGAGAGAGAGACGAGAGACGCAGCTCCATCGGATTTTGAATGTGGAAGTATTTGACTACTATTTTAAATGTAAGTGTGCAATACTGTTTTATGAATAAACCACGTTTATTCTACACTATTGGAGCAAATTACCGGTATGTTGATATATATTTTGGATGTGTATGAACTTTGCATTTGTTGGAAACACAGATTTGGATTGATTGATATATTGATTATGTCACTGGATATTTTTCAAATTGTCATTGTTACGTAGGCGCAAACAAGTTACAAATTTTTCATGTATTTTTATTATTATATTTTTAATTATTATGATTATACGGGATTTATATAATGCTCATAGCTCCCAACTGTCCCTGCTTTCGAGAGGAATGTCCTTCATTTGAAACAAGGTCCCTCTGTCCCTCTTCATTTGTCCCTCATTTTGGTCTGATCTATATAGCTGTATATAAAATGCACTTTTTGTCATTCAAAAAGTGTTTCCCAGTGCTAAACCTTTCATCCAAATTCTAAATTGTTGCATTTGTACATTTCAAAAGCCAATATAAAGGAATAAGAGTGGTAAATTTTTTTAACCAATCTTTTGTGTCCTATGCCTAAATACTTTCGCTGATAGGTGTCCCTCGTTCCCATCACGGAAAGTTGGGAGGTGTGAGTGCTGACCGTTTGCACAGCACTTTTCAAAATAAAGGGTGACAGTGCAGTTACAATAATAGGGAGGGGCGAGGGATTCGAACGCTGATATCCATAAAGGGGTGAGCTAAAGTGGTTGTAATCCTCAGACATGAAATATGAACAAAGCACATGCCTCTATAGTGTGTACTTGTCTCACTCCAGAGCACTAAGTGTCATTTCTGTCTGCTGCTTCCTTCCTCTGCTATCAGCACGAGTCACTTCTGACAAGTTTACCTGACACCAAGAAAATAAAGGTAACGGGGGAGGGATCTCCAGCACACATCCTGTGATTGCCAGCCTTGAATCTGCTCCTGTGTGCTGTGTGAATGGGGGGGGTGCCCCTTCTCTCCAATCAGCTCTCAGCTCTCCTCACTGAGCTCTGCAGAGTATAAATTCAGCTCTCCGCTCCCTGTTTTCTGACAGCTCAGACAAGCTTTAGAAATTCTGGATTTTGAAGAGACGTAGAGGAGAGAAGATGCAGATAAACAGTTACAATTTATGTAGGGAGATTTTTCTTAGACATGTGGACTGCCGAAAAATTAATTCTGTTGCCTCCTTGCTCTGCTATCAGCATGAATCACTTCTGACAAGTTTTCCTGACATCAAGAGAAAAAAGGTGATGGGGAGGAACCTCCAGTAGATTGACAGCCTCAGCTCTGTTCCTGTGTGAAGAGGGGTGTGTCCCTTCCCTCCAATCAGCTCTCAGAGCTCTTCTCAATGAGCTCTGCAGAGTATAACTTCAGCTCTCTATCTCCTGATTTATTTATTTTTTATTATTATTATCTAAGGAAAGACCAGTCTGATTACACATCCATGGCAGGAATGATCGACCTCACGCAGTGGCGTCTCCAGCTTTCATATTTAGGGAGGGCACATGGGGGGGACAGGGACAAAAGTAGGGGGGCAACTATAAAATGCAATTATATATCCTGGGGCCCTTTACTACGACCCCACAACAGCCCTTTCACATGTTCTGCAGTGAGCTCCCTTCCTACTGTATTGGGGCCCCCAGGGTGGCAGAAAACAAGAGAGATATGTCACCAGCATACCAAGAAAATATAAGGATCCAAAGCAGTGGGAGAACTCTCAGGGTTGCAAAGGTTGTCATGCCTCCGGGCCCTGGTGTTCTGTCACTGTGGGGTTCCCCAGCCTCCTCTTGCTGTCCTGCCCCTGCTATTGACTGCGCTGGTCTGGCATCTCTTGGAATTTATAGGCTGGTTCTCCTGTCCTAAGGATGGGAGAAATCAGTCTGTTTTTTCAGTAACTGAGAGTCCTGGTGGAGTCCTTCCTGCAACTCGCTCTTCTCCCTGCCAATGAGGATGCAGGGGAAGGAGCAGATCGGGCGGCCGTGGTTGTGCGAGCGCTCGTATTATGCAGTGTCAGCAAGCAGAGGGAGGGGGGAGGAATCACCCAAAGGAGCTGACTGGGGACTCTCTCCCTCTTAGACATTGATTTTTTGTAAAAAAAAAAAAAAATTCTTTATGGGGGGGAGGGGGGCACATGGTGGGGCACAGCATAATGTTGGGGATGTCAGGGCCCCCCTCTGGCCCCCCTAGGGATGCCATTGACCTCACGGACCCCTCCAGTTACATCCAGGACCCTTATATGCCTTTTTAACTCAACACAAATGTGAGTGCAACCTCTGCTGCTGCTCTTTTTATTAAAATTGTTTTTAAGTCTGCACCCAGAGGCGCCTCCTTTCTTTGTTTCTTACAGTGCTTTTTGGGAATATGGTTTCCATCCCCATAGGAATTCTGCCGTGAATGGTGGGCTTTATACCCCATCATCGACTTTATGCACACCATCATGGACTACTATTATCTTTTCTTATCCCTGGTTCCAGTTCATCATTTATATGCATAATATTGTCATTTATGTGGATTATTGTTTTTAACCTTTGCGCCAAACACTTGTTATATAGATGCACAAAAGTGAGCATTAGCAGCACAGGAATGAGCATTAGCTGTATTAGCTATCTGACAATAGCTTTAAAGATGATTGGTGTCATACTACTGGCCCTGCCAAGTGATGATGCTCCTGGATCTATGAAGGCACCATCATACAGTATATGAGGTTGATTAGCCCCAGCTCAAGGGACCCCTAACAACCTCTAGGGGGAACCACGGTTGGGAATGGATGATCTACAGGCCAAAACTCTGCATCTGAAATATCTTCATTAAGCTCAGGCAAAGAACCCCGGCGCTGCAAAGCCACCTCACCATGCCAATTACAAGACCACAATGAATTTGCCCACTGACACATGTAATGAAAGGCGCACGGATCTAACAATACAGTGAATTGCAAATTATTCTTTCACTCAACCTCTCTTACGGTGCCATCTTGCAGGTCTGCAATTCGTATTTCATCTTTCTTTGATTAAATTAGAATTTCAATAAGGAATATTAAATGTGTGTATGCCTATGATAATCAGAGAAAGGAAATTGCTGAAATATGTTATTTTCTTGCTTAGAAATGTTTTAACAATATTCCGTATTTGTAGGTATGTGCCACTTACAGTGTGCAGAATGGCTAACGCATTTCATCCTGTTATATTTTATGTCTAAGGTATTTTCGTTTTTACTGTTTTTTTGTTTTTGTCATAGATGCTGTGTGGGCAGGGTTTAATGCTAAAGTTTACTCTGCTTGCATTTTCCCTGGTTTCTCCCGCCCACCTTATTAACATATTATTGGAACTTTTAAATGAAACCATTCCATTTTCATTACAAGCCTTCTTTTAGACCCAGTGACATCATGACTGGGTCCCTGTGCTTCTCTATCGGTCAAAAGGGTGCTGTATATAACTTCCTGTAAACAGCATGGCACCCTGCATCAGTACTCCTCTCAGAACCCCTCAGCCATGATGGAATCAGTTGGTTGGCTCTTTGGAGGAGTTATGCAAATATCAGAATCTCTTGATGGGTAGGTGTCAGACTGGAGGCGTGGGCAATCCTAGGCAGGCTGAATTTGTTTACAGACCACCTTAGGTAACGCCCACTTGTGATTCAAAATCTCCATGATTGAAAGAACTAAAATCCAATGAATGAAGGGGGGGGGGGGGTGCAGGAATAGTCAGTTTGGGAAGGAAAGGAGTAGATGATCCTGGATGTCCTCCAGCCAGGAAACGAGGTGGGCTCTATCTGAATTGCTGCAGCTTCTAACGCACATCATGAGAAACTCACAGTGTGTAGTGATATCAGAGTAAGCCATTTCAGTACAGGGCAGGAGCTGGTGCAACTGTGCAAGGTTGAAGGGAAGGCCAGAGTTCTACTTTAATGGAAAACTGGCGTCCTCTTCTTCTATCCCGAGACTGCTGCACCCTGTTGATATCTCTCTAACTTCGACAACATTTTTGGGACTTGAAGCTCGCAATTAAGAATCTTAATGGTCGATAAGCTCTTAACACAACTGGTGGTCATATCTAAGCTCTACTCCTCTGAACTGTTTCCTGTCTTACAGATAACCCCGGACTGGACCCAGAAGTCTCCAGAGCAAATTCATTTGGTTTTGTCGGTTGCCTCTCTTCAGTCCAGTACAATCAAGTGGCTCCCCTGAAAGCAGCTCTCCGACACCCCAGCACAGCCCCAGTCACAGTCATCGGGCCATTGTCAGAATGTAATTGTAGCTACATCACAGAAAGCGATCTCAGCACCATTACCACAACATACTCATCCTCAGGTACGTACCAAATTACCCTGTCCTCTGCTATACCCTCAGACTGGTTTCAATTTTGTGAGATTAGGGTGGTGTATGGAGATGCCTATCCACAAAAATCAGTTGTTGTACTGTAGGTGTACATAGGTTAGGTGTAGGTTAGGGAAGAAAGTCATCCATTGATGTTGCCACGGTCAGTGGTCAGGATCAGAGACCAGTAGTTATAACAGTAATTCCAGACCTTCCTGGTGTAATTCCATAGGAACGTTGATGCATATTTTTGGCACTGCAAACATCTACACATGTTAACAAGCCCCCATTTGATTGCTTTGGGCAGGTGACAGGTACTTTTTATGGAGACATCAGGGGTCTATTATACCCCCGATGTCTCCCCTGCCTTCCAAAGCAGCTAACCAAGCACTGATCGTGCTTGGTTTACTGCTTTGGAAGGCAGTGGAGACATCGGGGGTATAAAAGATCCCTGATGTTTCTACAAATCCTCACCCTTTTTCAACTGGGAAACGGATCTCTCTACCCAGTTCACTGACAACCAATAGACCAGAGCCCTGAATTCTCTATACAAGGTATCCAGCTGTGTTGACCACTGGAAGTTAATGCATAAATTCACCTTGAGGTTTCAATTTAAATTTTCCAAATTCTATCCCTGGTAGTTCTCTCAATGCTGGAGGGGGTAAGGTTCCATGGGAATGTTGATGCATATTTATGGCACCACAAACACCTACAGGTGTTAACAAGTCCCCTTGTGATAGCTTTGGGGAGGTCACAGGCGCTCTTTATGAAGACACCAGGGGTATAATAGACCCAAACACCGATCATGATTACTTTGGAAGGCAAGAAAACATCAGCGGTATAACAGATCCCTGATGTTTCTACAAATCTTTCTCCTTCGTCAACTGGGAAACCGATCCCTCTACCCAGTTCACTGACAACCAGTAGACCTGAGCCCTGAATTCTCTATGCAAGGTATCCACACTGGAAGTTAATGCATAAATTCACCTAGAGGTGGTATTTAACACCCCTTAAACTTGCCAAATTCTATGCCTCGCAGTCCTCTCAATGCTGGAGGGGGTCTGTGATTCCATAGGAATGTTGATGTGTATATTTGGCACTGCAAACATCTACAGATGTTAACAAGCACCCTCCTGATAATAGCTTTGGGCAGGTTCTTTTTATGGGGACATCTTTTATAGAGACAAATCTTCTACAAAATTTTGCAGAAACATCAGGGATCTGTTCAGGGGCGTAACTACCACCATAGCGACCCATGCGGGCGCTATGGGGCCCGCAGCCGAGTGGGGCCCAGTGAGTATAAGAGCACCGCCGGCACAGTCTCCCAGCCAGGGAAAGAGAGAGGAGAGGAAGAGGCGAGTTGTCCGTATCAGCAGAGAGCTGAATTGCCCGATGTAAGAGCTTTCATTAGAACTTCCAGTGTTCCCGGGGCTCACGTCAAACAGCTCCACCTTTTGGCCCGGTGCCTTTGATAGACAGAACGCCGATCCAATGCGGGACATGTGACATCATCAAAGGCGTCGGGCCAAGAGGTGGGGCTATGTGACGATGAGCCCCGGGAAGACAGGAAATTCAAATGAAAGCTATTACAGCGGGCAATCCCGCTCTCTGCTGATCCGGGTGGCTTGCCTCTTCCTCTGCATAGGTGGGACTGTATGTGGCACAGGTCACGCTGCATTGAGACTAGGGCAGCTGTGGGGTAGGACTGTTTGCAGGGGGGCCCCATACAACATTTTGCTATGGGGCCCTGCTATTTCTAGTTACGCCCCTGTATCTGTTAGACCCCTGATGTCCTCCTTGCCTTCCAAAGCAGCTAACAAAGCACAAAACTTTAACTGTTTTCGAAGGTAGGGGACACATCAGGGGTCTAACAGATCCCTGATGTTTCTACAAATCTTCCCCCTTCACCAACTGGGAAACGAATCTCTCTACCCAGTTCACCGACAACCAATAGACCCCAGCCCTGAATTCTCTATACAAGGTATCCAGCTGTGTTACACACTGGGAGTTAATGCATATATTCACCTTGGGGTTGTATTTAACAGCCCTTAAGCTTGCCAAATTCTGTCCCTTGCAGTCCTCTCAAAATTGGAGGGAGTGTGGTTCTATAAGGACTTTGATGGCTATTTTATAGCACTTCAAACATCTACAGATGTTAAAACACCTCCTTGTTATAGCTTTGGGCCTGTGACAGGTACTCTTTATGGAGACATCAGGGGGTCTATTATACCCCTGTTGTCTCCCCTGCCTTCCAACGCAGCTAATCAAGCACTGATCATGCTTGGGTAACTGCTATGTAGGGCAGGGGAGACATCAGGAGCATAATAGATCCCCGATGTTTCTACAAATCCTCACCTTCTTCAACTGGGAAACTGATCATTTCTACCCAGTTCACTGACAACCAATAAACTTTGGGGGTTTGATTCTATAGGGACGTTGATGGATATTTTATGGCACTGCCAACTATCTACTAAAATCTTCCAAATAATAGCAGACGTTAGCAGACATCACAAACCCCCTTGTGATAGCTTTGGGCAGGTGACAGGCGCTCTTTATGGAGACATCAGGGGTCTATTAGACCCTTAATGTCTCCCCTGCCTTCCAAAACAGCTAACCAAGCACAGATGGTGCTTGATTAGCTGCTTCTTCCTTGGCTATGACAGCTCTGTAACCAGAAGTGATGAAAATATCGCTGCTTCTGAGTTAATTCCTCACGGAGATCGGGGATTGGATGTTATTTTTTTTTTTGTGTGTGTAATGTTTAACATTGGCGACAGGGTCTCTTTAACACACTAGATCACAAATACCACTTGCCAATGCATAAAAAACTTTTTGTACCAATAAAATCAACTTCTTTAACTACTTATACTGCATTTCATTAGCTGCTTTATAGCCCTGATAGGGGGTTCTCGTAGTTTTTTATGCACTTTATGGGGTGTGCAGCCCATTTGTCTACACTCATGTGAGTGTCTTTTGTTGTTCGTTTTTACCACTTGCCAATGCTTACATTTTGTAGCGATATTTTTAAATCCAAGTGTGATAAATTTAGCCCAGCCTGCCGGAACAGAGATAAAAAGGACAGTTCTGATAATAGGCAGTTACAATGATTATTGAGAGACGGATCCCACTAAAGTGGTTTTATGAGAGTGGGAAGAGGCTGAAAGCGGGGTGGTAGGGTTGGGAAGGGGTGTAATATGGGTAATACAGCTGGCGGGGAATCTGAAGAGGTTACTCTGTGAAAGACGCAGTCACATAATTATGAAGAAATATGCCATACATCGCTAATTACTCTGACATATACAAATCTCGCTGAAAGGCAGGCTAGGATTAGGCAGGACCGCTGTGAAGGGGAAGGACGTGAGAAGGAATTTGTGACTTCAATATCTAAACACGCCGACGTGTCCAACCTGTTGTGTGTCATTAAAGGAAATCTCCAGGGAGAGTGGAAATACAATAATTGATGGTATCAGATTATAGACACGCTCCTTTTCTTTTTTTTTTGCCTTTCGTGTACTGCAGAATTTTCTGTACTGAAGGTGAAATATCTGTCTTTAGCAAACGTCTGCTTATTGCAGCCAGCAAGATATGGGTGGGGCCTTTGCTAGATTTGTGTCCACAGAGGTGGACTTCTTATCCAGTGGTGGTCTACTTGAAAGTTCATGAGGGCCTTAGGTGTAGCACCCAACATTTCGAGAGGTCTACACACTAGGGTGCGTTGAAGTCCATCAACTTAGGCAGCCTGCTCAAAATTAATGGGCTGTAGTGCACCTCAACTCCTGCTGCATTATTTTGCAGGGTATCACGACTGAGTAAAATAACCCCAAGCGTTAGTTTCAAAGGCCACAATAATAACTTCCAGTGATAGTGTCAGTGACTGCAACCAAACACTAACACCTGGTGTTAGCGCCCCCAAAATTAAGCCTCAACATTGGTGCCTGTGGCCAAAATAATAACCCCCAGCACTGGTGTCAGTGGCTGCAATATTGACCCCCAGGTAAGCAAAAGGATTCAGTCAGCGCATACTACAATAGAACCTAACCTAAGCAGCTGAAGACTCAAGGTCAATAATATCGATCCTTAAATAAACATTAAACAAAGAAATATTGCAGTGCATTAAAAATAAAAAAATAAAATGCGTAAGAATAGCTAGCTGCTAAAATCGCATAAAAAGTCCTAGATGTTGAAAACGGAAAGCCAGAGATGACATGAAGGAAGACACCAGCAGACATAGGTAGACTCCTCAATTGTGATCAGGGTGCTCAAAGCAATCGTATTGTAGTGTACATTCTTATCTGTGCTTCCACCACCGTGGATACAGGCCGCTCACCTTAATCTGTGGACCTCTGATTTAACAGAAAGGTCATTCTAGCAGTCCACACTGGGGCAATCATAAGATGCAAATCTGTCTCACAGTCAATCCAACGATCGAAACCCAGCATCAGTAATGCAACAGCAGTATGAAAACTCTCTTATGCAATCATGGCTCATGTAAAATCAATGAGACATATATAGTGCTCTCCATTTTGATTAAATACCTTCTTTTAATAAGAATAGCATGCTACTTATAAACATAGCACTTCAACCCCAGTGCTAGGATACAAGGCATAAAACATCTCACATGTGAAACAGGAAAGGTGGCTGTAGTGACGTCACGGTACCCTCCCGCACGCGTATCGTCCCTATGAGCAGGACTTCCTAGGCGAATTACGGGGGTCCCATGCATCAACTACTATTTATATGATCCTCCTTATTGAACTAATATAAAAAGACCCGCCCCTACAGCGTGCTCCACCCGAGCGTCTCCGACGCTCGTGAGGCATGATTAACAATAAGACACCCGCCCACCTCCACGTACGCCACCACCACAACGACCGAGGGGCGTGGCGAGTGTCCAGAAAACCGCCCCTATGCAGAGCTCCGTACATATAAATATATTTTAAATATATTTAAAACCCGCTGCAATCCCTATTTATATCTAAAGTGTTCCATCCCAACCAATTATCGACCTGAGATGAAGCAATTCAGATCGAATTCTACATTCAACCCTGTGGGGACCCCTTACCTTCGTTTCATATACCCAAAATGATTCGCGACGGCTAAGTTGCTGAATATAATTGCCTCCCCTCCAGTGATTGGTCACTTTTTCCACTCCCCAGAATTTCAACCCTGTGGGGCTACAGTTATGAAACAAAGGAAAATTTTTAGAAACGTTATGCGTTTTGAGACCTTTTTTAATATTGTTCACGTGTTTTCCAATCCTCACATGTAAAGGTCTGGAGGTCCTCCCTACGTACTGTAGACCACACTCGCATTCTAACATGTATACAACACCAATCGTATTACATGTTAAACAACAAAATATTTAAGTTTTTTGATGTTATGCTTAGTCTGCCTACATGCAGGACAGCAACCACATGCATGGAAGCCAGTCAGAAAATTGAAAATCCGATTTTCAAAAAGTATTGGAGGGTCAATAACTCCTGGAGCTAATGTATCCCTCAATGATGGAGCTCTCCTATATATAAATTGCGGGCGTTCAGGTGATGCTGGGCCTAAAATACGATCCTGCTTTAAAATAGGCCAATGCTTCTGGATAATTCTTTCAAATTTTTTATATTGAACATTAAAGTCTAAAGTCATTCTCATGTTCACGGATGAACTCTGATTAGCCTTGGGGGCATTCAACACTAATGTTCTCCTATCCAGACCACGAACTGTCCCAATTTCTCTATCAAGCAAAAGCTTATCATACCTTCTGTAAAAATCGAGAGGCCAAAATTTGAGATTGAAAGACGTAATCACCTTCATGTGTACAAATTCGCCTTAGGCGTATAAATCATCCCCTAGGGATATTACAAAGCCACTTACTGGGGTGGCAGCTCTCTACTGGAATGAAGGCATTACGATCTGTAGATTTGAAGTAATTGGTCATCTTGACCCGATCTCCATCCTTTGATAGGTCCAGGTCCAAAAACGCTATCCGTTCTGTGCTAACATTCCATGTCAAGACAATGTTTTTATTGTTGGCATTCAGCTTCTGCATGAATGTTTCAAGACCAGCCTCATCACCATCCCACACCATGATAAGGTTATCAATGTATCTTTGGTAACAGGCTAGCTCAGGGGGTTTGTTCTTAAATACTCCTTCTTCCTCCCAGTGTACCATAAACAGATTGGCTACACTGGGGGCAAACCTAGCCCCTATTGCCACTCCTCTGGTTTGGAGGTAAAACTGTTTACTGTACCAAAAGTAATTCTTTGACAAACAGAATGTTAATCTATCGATCAGGAAGTTCTTATGCCTTCTTGATAGTCCGGATGTGACTAACGTCCACTGAACCAAAGGTTAACGCATCCTCATGGCTGATGATGGTGTAGAGAGAACTGACATCAGCCGTAATAAGAAAACTGGAAGGTGAGATTGTTAACTATTCAAGGATTTGAATGATATGCTTAGTATCCTTCAAAAACGCTTTGGTTTTACTGACCAATGGCTGGAGAAAAGTGTCTATGTACTGACCCAGCCTCGAAGAGACTGAGTCAATACCGTTCACAATTGGTCTCCCAGGCAGATTCATACTATCTTTGGTGAACCTTGGGTAAAAAATAGACTATTGGTGTATGGCAGAACAGAGGATCCAAATTTTATACTTCCTTTGCATTCAGGACACCTACATGTTTCCCTCTCTCAATCAAGAAGTGTAACTCACCCTTATACTCTAACATAGGGTGCTTGGTCATTATGTTGTATGTATTGGTATCACTAAGTAAATTCTCCTTTTCATTCTTATAATATACCTTACTCAACACAACCAGACCCCCCCCCCCCCTTATCCGCCAGGCGGATTACCAAATCCTTCTTCTTCAGCAACGATTCTATACCGTTCCTTATAAACGAAGGGTCATTGATCTTTCTTATCTTCAACAATTCTAAATCCTTCGCAACCATATTCCTAGAGACATCCAGATGTTTAGTGTTCTGCATTAGGAGGATTAAAGACAGACTTGTTCCTGATATTAGAATAATGATTGGGGGGATTTTTTGGCATAACAACAGTCCTGGTAGGTGGATTTGACAAAAAATATTTTTGTAAATTCACATTAGTCTGAAACGTATTTAAATTACGAGTAGGAGCGTATTTCAAACCCCTATCCAGCACCCGAATCTCCTCCTCATTAAGAGGCGTGCCGCTTAGGTTATAAATACCGGCGCCTATTGGGGCTTTACCCTTTTGAGCTCTCCTGCCTCCTCTCTTTCCTCTCTTGTTTTTAATTTTCTTATTTGTCCCCCTTCCTGAGAAATATGTTGTGGGGCTATGCCCTGCCAACCTCCCGGATTGGGCGGGATAAAAGGTGCTCCCCACCCAGCCCCTCTCGGGGCCCTGCGAAAATCCCCTCCCCTACGAGGCCCTTAATTTTGTAATGGTGTCCATTATTGCTCTGATAATAATTAGCGTCATGACCTCTATTATCATAGAACCCATTGGATTTGCGAGCCTGTTGGTATTTACTCTGATGTTGATGATAACCATTATATGATTCATTATTCCTAGTGGGTGCATGATACTCATGATGTCTGTAATTATGTATTTTAATATAGTCTTTGTCATTATCATGTATGTATTTTTGTATTCAGGAAGGGTGGCTGTTTTGATGTTACAATTTCAGTTCATGGAACCATGTAAATTTATGTTTCTATAAATAAGGTAGTGGCGATTTTTCATTTGATTATCGCTATGATTTGAAATTAATAATTTTTTGTGTCTTGTTCCCTCCACGAACATGCCGGTGGGTAGAGGGACTATGTGTGCTCCGTTTTATGCTATCTGGCTCTGTTACAGAGCTGGATGAGCATCTAGATCATGCAGGATGACCTTGTAACCTATCTGGCGTCCAGGTTGTCATGGGAACACACAATATAGGAAGGAGGAGTCTGGAGGTTGACTGCATCTCCTGATAAACGCCAGATATCGATCACGCCCATTATGAGGGGTTGATTCCAGATGGCTTCCATGCCGCGTGGACATTGCCGAGGTGATGCACGCTATGGAGGGCAGATCTCCAGACACTAACCACGCCCTTTTGGCGTTGTTCCACGTCTGTACAGAGCTCTGCATGGGGCGGTTTTTTGGACACTCGCCATGCCCCTCAGGCATTGCGGTGGTGGTGTACATGGAGGTGGGCGGGTGTCTTATTGTTAATCACGCCTCCCGAGCGTCGGAGACGCTCGGGTGGAGCAAGCTGTAGGGGCGGGTCTTTTTATATTTTTATATTAGTTCAATAAGGTGGATCATATAAATAGTAGTTGATGGATGGGGCCCCCGTAATTCGCTGAGGAAGTCCCGCCCATAGGGACGAAACGCGCACGGGGGGGACTGTCACGTCACTACAGCCACCTTTCCTGTTTCACATGTGAGATGTTTTATGCCTTGTATCTTAGAACCAGGGTTGCAGTGCTATGCTTGTAAGTAGCATTTTATTCTTATTAAAAGAAGGTTTTTAATCAAAACGGAGAGCACTATATATGTCTCATTGATTTTACATGAGCCATGATTGCATAAGAGAGTTTTCATACTGCTGCTGCATTACTGATGCTGGGTTTTGATCGTTGGATTAACTATGGGACAGATTTGCATCTTATGATTGCCCCAGTGGGGACTGCTTGAATGACCTTTCTGTTATTTCAAAGGTCGACAGATTAAGGTGAGCGGCCTGTATCTACGGTGGTGGAAGCACAGATAAGAATGTACACTACAATACGATTGCTTTGAGCACTCTGATCACAATTGAGGAGTCTACCCTTCTCTGCTGGTGTCTTCCTTCATGTCATCTCTGGCTTTCCATTTTCAACATCTGGGACTTTTTATGCGATTTTAGCAGCTAGCTATTCTTATGCATTTTATATTTTTAATGCGCTGCACTATTTCTTTGTTTAATATTGACCCCCAGCATTGGCGTTAGTGGCCACAATCAAAACCCTCAATGTTGGTATCAGTGGTGTCAGTCGTCACAATAATAACCCCCAGCAAGTGGTGACAAAATTAACTACCAACCGTGGTGTCAGTGGCCGCAATACCAACCCCCAGCATTGGTGTCAGTGGTTGCAATAATGGCCCCCAGCATTGGTGTCAGTGGCCACAATAATAACCCCCAGCAAGTGGTGACAAAATTAATCCCCAACACTGGTGTCAGTGGCCACAATAATAACCCACCAGCATCAGTGTCAGTGGACATAATAACCCTCAGCACTGTTGTCAGTGGCTGCAATCAAGACCCCCAACATTGGTGTCAGAGACCACAATAATAACCCCCAGCAAATGATGGTGACAAAATTAACCAAGAACATTGGTGTCAGTGGCCACAAAAATAACCCCCAGCATTGGTGCCAAAGACAGCAATAATAACCCCAAGCATTGTTGTCAGTGGACATAATAACCCCCAGCATTGTTGTCAGTGGCCGCAATCAAAACCCCCAGCATTGGTGTCAGAGACCACAATAATAACCCCCAGCAAGTGGTGACAAAATTAACCAACAACATTGGTGTCAGTGGCCGCAATAATAACCCCCAGCATTGGTGTCAGTGACCACAATAATAACACCCAGCAAGTGGTGACAAAATGAATCCCCAACATTGGTGTCAGTGGTCGCAATAATAACTCACCAGCAATCAAAACCCCCAGCATTGGTGCCAAAGACTGCAATAGACTGGTGTTATTGACTACAATATCCCCATCATTGTCATTGGTGTCAATAGATGATGCAATAATAACCCCCGGCATTCGTACCAGAGACCACAACAACAAACCATACATTGGTGTCATCGTAATTTACTAGAAGAAAAATCGACAGTTTAGACCCTCTCGCTAGGACCCTCCCCAGGCACAAAGAATTGGATTGGAGAGTGTGCAAACCCCACAGTATACCTATACCTCATACAAATCACAGCTACAGTAGTGTTGCCTAATCTGTATTTTGATTGACAGCTCACTAAATGAATATATTTGCTGATCTCTTTGTTTTAGATACTTTTGGGAAGACGGATGACCGAGAACCCCTGACAGATGAAGAAGTGAAAAGCGGTCCGGCTGTTATTGGAGGTTATATTTTTTCATATGTTATGTGTCTCTGTTCATACACTATAGCTGGCGTCTGTGTTCCTCAACTATAGCAGCTTAATTTCCCATAAGGAAAGCAGGCCTACCGGTCCTTGATTGCCCCTGGGTTTTATACACAATGCTATAGTGCCTGGTCACCCTGCCGGGAGAGGCGCAAACTGAGCAAAGCAAACAGGTACTTGTGGGTGGCAGACAGGCAGAGAGGTTCAACGACAGCCCAGGTACAAGGCAGGCAAGGTTCAGAGTAGTCAAGGTCCAATGCGCTGTCAAAAGGCAGGCAGATTTCAGAGAGTAGTCAATATCAGATCCAAGGTCATAAACAGGGGAATGCAAGCAGCAGAGCAGGGCAGACAGACAGAGAGCTTGAGCACGTATTGCACACGCTATCACATGCATGAGAGTGCAGACTTTGCTGGCTTAAATCAGGTATGGTCTCCACCCAGAGACTGGCTGCATCAATCACATTACAGGTGGACAGGCAGATAGGGAGAATGCATCATAGCCAAAACCAGGATGCTGGAACCAGCAGCTATGATGGAGCTCCTGACATCAACCTATCTGCCACCTGGGGTCCCAGTACACTATAAATGGAGCCCCAAGGTCCTTGTAGGCTTTTCTACTTAACAGAGTACCTGCATGCACTGCAACACTGACACGGAGACAGTAACACCAATAATTGCAGATATTACCATGAACGATCCACAGCTTGCTGTCACTGAAGCACACAAAATAAAGGGAGCAATACCTAAGACAGGTCCCTACCAATGTACATTTTGCCCATAATGGGCACCTTCAAAGACCTTGTATCCTGTCAGCTGACATACCCAGACCAAAACCCATAACTGTCCCATCAAAATCACCCACCAAAACTAAAGAAGGGTAGGAGGTTGGGAAGTTTTCCCAATGCCAGCTCTCTTCCGACTCTTGACTTCCTAGGATCTTCCTACCAACCATCCTCTGAAGCCTATCCTGTTCCTGCCTAAACCAACCAATCCGATAAACACCCCTTAATTCCTAGTTACTTTAACCTACTGAAAAAACTCTCCCATGCCAAACCCCTTTTAATCCAGTCATGTTTGCTCTGCATCCATACTTCTCTTTCTTTACTCTAGGCTTAACTTCTCTTCAGGAAAGCTTGTGTCTCCACCATCTAAAAACTATCATCCTATCTGCCACCTGTGGTCTCAGACCATGGACTAGATGGATATGTAGCTTTCACAAAGACACTTTAAGATTGATTTACTAAAGTAGGTGTACTTGTTCACCTAGCTAGGTGAAAGGTCACAAACAAGATGAATCAACCCTGCCGTAGTGTTTTGAAACTCCAATGATACAACAGTCGAAGGTCTGCTTCTGCTGAAGTACTAAGCATGTATTTAGTGCTTCCTATTCAAAACTCAAGGCTAAATTTTGAAATTTTGGGTGGCAAGTACCTTTAAATTATAAAACAAAATGTTTGCAATATATTCTGTTTCTTTTATGGTTTGTTTCTTTTATCATTATACATTTATAGCCCTACTCCCACACGATCCACCAGAATCTTAAACACACTTATATATCTCGTTAATGGCCTTTGTTCTAGGCTGGAAGTTTCACTGAACATCTTATCTTTCCTCATAGCCAGTGACAAGCCATCTATCACCGTTTCTTACCTATCAACCCCTCAGCCTTCTCCCAGCCACTGTAGTGAGAAGGTCATAACTGCCTGTAGTAAATTAATTCCTGTGCACGTCAGCAGGGATGGCAGCTGCCAAGTCCTTCACCGAGTCCTGGTGCCATCAGCAATCACTCGGGTTCTCGAG
The DNA here is from genome assembly GCA_037952835.1 of Lithobates septentrionalis. NCBI lineage: Eukaryota > Metazoa > Chordata > Amphibia > Anura > Ranidae > Lithobates > Lithobates septentrionalis. Next base: position 2,293,877 of record JBBDGP010001333.1, on the reverse strand, counting down.
AAACATTCATATTCCAGAGGTTGGTGTCAGTCCTATTGGAAAGCTGTCAATTTGGCCAGGTATTTGATGGTCTATATGAACCTACAAAGCCTGGAGATTTACTTTTATAAACAATGAAATTTCTCTTGAGAAATGCAATTTTCTGGACTTAGTGGTTTATGGTATGCAGTCATTAAAAGAGAAGTAGGGTCAAAGTTATTTTAGCCCTACTTCTCCTGTAGGTCACAGGAGTGCACTCTGTTCTGCACTCTGTGGCCCATATTCAGCCGACAGCGGGCTAAAGTCCAATGTTGGCTGACATCACTTATCCAGTGCAGACTCTGGAGATCCTTACTTTAATGTAGGGATCCACCCAGATGCCTGATTCACTGCTCCCACCCCCTCCACAGCCTGGTGCTCCATGGGCAGAGCAGAAAGCTCAGTGAGCTCTCTTGTCACTGATGGCTGAGAACTGAGTGATTAGCGGTCTTTGTTCTCGGTTTCAGAGGTGGCGGGGGACAGATGCAGCATCTGAGCAATGCTGCATCCACCTAGTTGAGTACGTATGTTTGTTTTTTTTTAAATCCCATATTTCTCTTTTAACATTGTATTAAAGTTTAATGGATAAATAGTAGCAATACTTTTTTGTAATCTTGGATGGAACGAAGAGGGGATGGACCCCTTTTCAACTTTTTATAGCTAATGCTAAAAATGGATTTTTACTAGAGTAAAGCTTAGGGTGTTACCTTAACACTCCAAGTGTTACTCTGTAAATATCCTTTATAAAATTCAAATTGTAAAAACTGCCTGATGTTTTTTTCTGATAGGACTAGGCCAATAGCATTAACAATTGGTCTTGATGGATCTACCATAAAGTGATTTTTCCTTCAAAGAAGCAGATCGATGATTGAAACATAGTATGGTTGGACCCTATTCTGAGCCTAGGGTCAGCTGGCTGCCTTTGGTGCCATCAGGAGACGCTAGTCTTCATCAAGCTTCATCACGGGTCCCTTAGTGCCGTGGTTCTCAACCTCAGTCCTCAAGTACCCCAGACAGGACATGTTTTGGTAATTTCTCTTAGATAAAATAGCTGTCCAAAATACCAAGCAATTGACTCTGATTTAAAGCACCTGTGCAAGATAAAGGAAAACCTGCAAACATGGCCTTTTGGGGGTACTTGAGAACTGAGGTTGAGAACCACTGCCTTAGTGCATTCTGCTGTGATTTTATTAACATTGACTGCTCCAGCCCTGAAGAAGGGGGAGTTTTCTTTTCCCTGAAATGCGTTGGCTGTAGCTTATTAATTAAAAATTCTTTAAAGTGAGATGAACTTTTGTACCAGGTGCTCCTCCATACACATCCAAAAATGTGAAGTCTGGGAATTTTTTTTAGTAGAAAGGTTGTTCTTTGAGATCCTTAGACCTTCCTTGTAGCAGGTGTTTACTGCTGCATGTGTTCCCTTTAGGGAGATTAACCCTCTCCGATTGGCCTTATTAGGGGTGAACTTGGGTTTCCACTCTCTGTTCAGTCTTTCCACTCTCTGTTCAGTCTGTACCCATGTTCCACCAAACCCGAAAGTCAGCTGTGAGTGCTGGGCCAATAAGCAGTGGGTGGGGATTACACACCCCACAGCTGAATGTATACAAAGGTGTGGGGGAGCTCTTGACATCATTAACCTAATATTGCTACTAACACTACCCCTTTTTGCACCAAGATATCTGGGATCCAAAGCCCTCGGAACAGCATCTCCTGCTTCATGTCCAATGTTTCCAAGTGATGATGACTGTAAATATGCTTTAACAAGGACACGTGGTGATATATAAAATGTTTGTGTTTTCTTTTGTAGGTGTGATAGCGATAACGATATTCGTAATTTTTTGCATTGCGGCAATAATGATCAAGATCCTTTACCAACATAAAAAGACACACAGCAAAAGCCAACCTAAGGAGAAAGAGTATTCCGGAAACATAGACTATCCCTACCGAAACGAGATGGACTTACAAAACACAGTGAGCGAGTGCAAAAAGGAGTATTTTATTTAATAGACTGGATTTCTACAATATTATTTTCTCCTATTTTTTGGGCTCTTTTTAGCTGATTCTTTACAGCCTTTTCCTTGGAAAAGAAATACACCCGACACAGGAGTGGACTTCGCTTCCTTCTCATCAACATCGTTGTGGCTATTTCGGCTGTTTAAGCAGCTCGCCCTCAGTCCTACAATCAGATCCACCTGTGAGCATGGTTTCTTATTCAGGTTTTTATGGTCTTAGAATTGGATCACCTTCAGACTTGGTTTGTGGTTCATATGGTCTACTCAACGCAATCTCCAAAATATGTGCCTCACAGTCTTCAAGAATCAAGTCTGCAACCGCTGTTACGAAGCAACCCATACACAAGGTTCCAGCGCCAACAATGGATTTACCTTTTTGGGTTGGGCCACCAAAAAAAAGATGGTGCCCTGTGGATGACAGAGACCTTACCAATAGCCAGTGATAATTATGGCAAATGTTGTAAGCGCAATGGTGCCACCTGAAAATGGTTTGGACCAAAAGTCCTTCTGCAACCTGGCACTGAAGAAAACAAAAGCCATTGCCGATATATTGCCCAATATGGTATAATATTTCACTCATACACTTAGACAAATATATACATAATATTTAGGAAATGTAAGCTGTGTAGTCCAGTCTAGAATTTTAAAGCAAAAATCTCATATTTGCTAGCAATGGTAAGTCGTTCTAAAGGACAAAAAAGACTTTTCAGAGTTTTTGTTCCCAGTTATTATGATATAATGAAGCAGATAGCCATGAAAAGAGCGTTCTGCATCACAAAGTATTAAAAAAAGGAAGGCCACTTTTGTTGACCCTCAAGAAGGTGAATGAGTCTGTGGTGACCACCCAAAGCACTTATATAGCTGTTTCATTGAGGTCATTGATGCATATTAGTCATTGGCCCTGGTTCAGCAACATTTAAGTATTACTTATAGCACTTTAAAGTGTTCTTAAAGCATGCTAAAGTGGCTTCTTAATCAATATTATGCCATTTTAGCATGCCTTAGGTGCTCTATAGCACATCTTAAGTGCATAGGAAGCGTCATGTATTAGGCCACCATGTCATGCATACCATTCCATTTTGTCAAGAAAGAAAACAATCACCAACCTGACTATTATTAAAGTGAAAGTTGCACCTAGAGATACTTCATGAACCATAAAAAACCATGTAACTCATGTACCTTTATAAATGCATAGCACCATGCTTGACTTCTGTCCTTGTTCAAGTTGTCCAGGAAACAGCATTGGAAGCTGTCGGATATCTATTAGCCACAAACATGCAACTTGTGATGTTGTTCAATCCCTCCATGTCTTGTGATTGCAAAGTTTGACTGGAAAATGCTTCATTTGAGTAAAAAAAATAGCACGAAGGGGGGACTGAGCCGTGCTATGAGTTGTACAGTATGTTGTCTATGGTAAATGGCCAGCATTTACCAAGGTACATGTGTTATATGGCTGTTTATTGTTCTTAGAGTAAGTCTAAGAGTAACTTCATCTTTAATCAGTGCCGTTAGCTGCAACCTTTGTATTCTTAACCCCTGTTACAGGAGCTAAATGAAGGAACCATTTCCACCAGCTGAAAGGTTTATTATCCATTGCTGGGGAGTTCATGACCACTATCTTGTGAAAAGAGTTTGAGTTATACTTCAAACAGACATTTTATACACGTGTGGGAAACTTAGCAATTTGATGCAAGTGACAAGGACAACACATACAGAGCTCAGTTATATACAGTACCATTTGGAAGAACAAGTAAAGGTATTTGGTCTCATAGACAATATACAATTACTTATTAGATACTCCTCTTATTCTGACAAACAATTACACAGAACAATTACCCAAAGTCAGACATTTCATCAACACAGCCATACTCCCTCTAAACACAGTGTTTCCCAAGACACAGTTAACCCCTTTCGGCCCACCCCAATGTCCCTTTAAATGGTTCTGGGGAGGGGGGGCAGGAAGGATCTGCAACTACAATCAAGTTGATTGGTTGTCACAGTGGTCACATGATTGGCTACTGATCATCAGTGAAGGCCAAGAGCTGTCTTCGCATATTCCAGCCACAGGTTCAGTTCAATTATTTTAACAAGGCTTTAGGTCCTCTTTAACCCTCTGCTGCCGAGCCCCGCCATCCAGTTAACTGGGTCTGTCTGGGTGGCAGGAAGGACTGCCTCATCATGTGACCACTGTGATTGGTTGTCACAATGGTCACATGATTGGGCACCAGTCCCACCAGCTCCTGATCAATATTAGAGACTGGGAGTGGTCTAAGACAGCTTGTTCACTGTGCTGTGCTGACAACTTTGTGAAGATTTACAGAAAACGTTTGACCTCTGTCATTGCCAACAAAGGATATATAACAAAGTATTGAGATAAACTTTTGATATTGACCAAATACTTATTTTCCACCAAAATTTGCAAATAAATTCTTTCAAAAATCAGACAATGTGATTGTCTGGACTTGTTTCCACATTTTGTCTCTCATAGTTGAGGTATACCTATGATGACAATTACAGGCCTCTCTCATCTTTTTAAGTGGGAGAACTTGCACAATTGGTGGCTGACTAAATACTTTTTGGCCAACTGTATGTGTTACGTGGGTGGCAAGAGGTTACTTATTGAGTTTTGCTGGTGGATTAAAGTGGATCAAAACATTGTTTATCACAGTCTATAACCTTGGCCAAAAGTTTTGAGAATGACACAAATATTAATTTTCACAAAGTCTGCTGCGTCAGTGTTTTTAGATCTGTCAGACGTTACTATGGTATACTGAAGTTTAATTACAAGCATTTCATATGTGTCAAAGGATTTTATTGACAATTACATTACGTTTATGCAAAGAGTTAATATTTGCAGTGTTGACACTTCTTTTTCAAGACCTCTGCAATGCGCCCTGGCACGCTTTCAGTCAACTTCTGGGCCACATTCTGACTGATGGCAGTTCATTCTTACATAATAAATGCTTGGAGTTTGTCAGAATATGTGGGGTTTCTTTTGTTCAACCACCTCGTGAGGATTGACCACAAGTTCTCAATAGGATTTCGGGTTGGGGAGTTTCCTTGCCTAATGGCAAGGTGATCCATCATGCTAGAAAAGGCATTGTTCGTCACCAAACTGTTCTTCGATGGTTGGGAGAAGTTGCTCTCGGAGGATGTTTTTGTATCATTCTTTATTCATGGCTGTTTTCTTAGGCAAAATTGTGAGTGAGCCCCACTCCCTGAGCTGAGAAGCAACCCCACACATGAATGGTCTCAGTTGGCACTGTTGGCATGACACAGGACTGATGGTAGCGCTAACATTTCCTTCACTGGACAAGGTTTTTTTCCGGATGCCCCAAACAGTCAGAAAGGGGAATCATCAGAGAAACAAATTTCCCCCAGTCCTCAGCAGCCCAATCCATGTACCTTTTGCAGAATATCATTCTGTCCCTGATGTTTCTCCTGGAGAGAAGTGGCTTCTTTGTTGCCCTTCTAGACACCAGGCCATCCTCCAAAAGTCTTCTCCTCAATGTGTGTGCTGATGTCCTCACACCTGCCTGCTGCCATCCTGGGCAAGCTCTGCACTGGTGGTGCCCCCGATCCCGCAGCTGAATCAACTGTAGGAGATGGTCCTGGCGCTTGCTGGACTTTCTTGGGCGCCCTGAAGCCTCTTTCACAAATGCAGTGGAAATGTTTATGGGATTAAGTTAATTTTCATGGCAAAGGGGGACTTTGCAATTGATTGCAATTCATCTGATCACTCGTCATAACATTCTGGAGTATATACTGTACAAATTGCAGCAGACTTTGTGAAAATTAATATTTGTGTCATTCTCAAAACTTTTGGCCACGGCTGTAGTTAGGCACTTAAAATTCTATATAGAATATATTATTGTTTATTATTATTATTATTATACACGATTTATATAGTGCCAACAGTTTACGCAGCGCTTTACAATGTAGAGGGGGACAGCACAATTACAGTACAGTTCAATACAGAAGGGACAGGAGGGCCCGGCTCGTAGAGCTTACATTCTAAAGGGAGGGGGTGGCGGTACAAAAGGTAATAGATGCGGGGAATGATTTGATGGAGGTGGCTCGGGGACAGTTGTTAGGTGGGTGTGAGATAGGCTTCCCTGAATAAGTACGTTTTCAGGGATCTCCTAAAGATGGACAGTGGGGGTGCTGATCGGATATACGGGGGCAGGGAGTTCCAGAGGATGGGAGAGGCTCTGGAGAAGTCCTGAAGGCGAGAATGAGAGGAGGTAACAAGGGAGCTAGAGAGCAGGAGGTCCTGGGAGGAGGGGAGGGGACGATTATAGCGATATCTGCAGATGAGGTTGGTGATGTAGCTGGGGGCGATGCTGGCCTTGTATGTTGTGGTTAGCATTTTGAATTTTATACGGTGGGATAGGGGAAGCCAGTAAAGGGATTGGCAGAGAGGGGCAGCAATCACGGATCGGTTAGTGAGGTGTATTAGTCTAGCAGCATTCATAATAGACTGAAGGGGGGATAGCCTGCATAAGGGTAGGCCATTAGGGAGAGAGTTGCAGTAGTCAAGGCGGGAAATAATCAAGGAGTGAATAAGTTGCTTTGTGGTGTCATTAGTCAGGAAGGGTCGAATTCTGGAGATGTTGTGGAGGTTAAGGCGGCAGGATTTAGCCAGTGATTGGATATGGGGGCTGAAGGAGAGGTCAGAGTCAAGGATTACAGCCATCACCCTGGCATGTGTGGAGGGGCCAATGGCTGTGCTGTTGATCTTAATAGTAAAGTCATGGGGGAGGGGGGGACTCCTCTAAATAAATAACGGGTATAATTATTTTTCTGCTCAACAAGTATAACATTGTAAATTTCACTTGCTACCTTCTGTGACCCATATTGAATGGCTTGGAGCACCACTATGAGAGCCAAGATCCCTGCCCCGGGGATCCACATCTAGTACAGGTGCCGGAGTCCGGAATACTCATCCAAAAGTCACATGTGTAGGTAATATGGAAATGCTGCACTCGTGTAGCCAGATCTATGGTGGAGGTGAAGAGCTTCCTCAGCCTTGTGATGAAAGGCAACTAAATGTGCAAGATTATTCTGAAAAAGCAATTAATGCCTGTGTACCACTAAATTCTTCAATAGGACTATATACAGATTTATACAATATATACTGTAGCATTTTTAAATTAATACTGTATACGCAGCATTGCACAGGCAAAAATGATAGATATACAGCAGATAAATATATATTTGTACATATATAATAAATCTTTAGAAGAAAGAGTAAACAAATCATGCAGACAATTATTATTTTTTTCTATTTCTATTACAATATCTCTAAAACCTTCCCAGAATGTATGAGAAGGCCGCACAAACTGAAAGTTTATCACTGTTGTCACCTGCCGGGGCTTGAATCAGACTGGGGGGGGACCTGATTCCAGGAGATCTTTTGTCTTTAAACTCTGACAAAGACCTGACAATGGCGTGTGTACTGAAATTCCCACTTTTCCTTCCCCTGCTAATAAAAACAGTAAAGGGTGACCCAGATGTTACACCCAGGACATCTCCAATGGCACTGGTGGCTGGTGGCTTTTTGTTTCGGGGGGGACGCCCCCCCCCCACGGCACCTCAACCCCCCCCCCCCCCCCGCTGTCTGCCGGTCCACCAGCACTTACCCCATCTAGGCAGTGGGCACATCGGGCAGCGGCAGGGATCGGGCATCGGCGGGCACATCGGGCAGTGGCAGGCATATCGGGCAGCGGTGGGGATCGGGGCTTTGGCGGGCACATCGGGCAGCGGCGGGGATCGGGGCAGCGGTGGGCATCAGGCTGCGGCAGGCATCGGCTCCTGTGTCTTCTCCTCCTCGCTTCCACAGTTCGTCTCCTCCACTCCTCCTAGGCATCCAATAGGATTCTATTTCTCCCACTGATACCAATGACAGGGAACTATTCCTCCCACTGACACCAAACACAGGGAACTTTTCCTCCCACTGATACCAATGACTGGGCACTATTTCTCCCACTGACACCAATGACAGGGAACTATTCCTCCCACTGATACCAATGATGGAGCACTGTTCTTCCTCCTATTGACTACAAGCACTATGTAATTGTTTTGCTCCTACTGACCTGACCACGAAGCCTAAGGCATTGTTTACTGCCACTGACACCAGGACATTTTTTTCATCCCAGGGGCCACAGTCTGGCCCCTCTAAAATCTGAAGACAGTAATGGAAACACAGAACATAGAATCATAGAAAAGTGGCGGCAGAAAAAGACAGAGTAGTCTATTGAGTCTGCCCATTTTACTTTATTTTTTTATGGTTTTTTTTTGTTTGTTTTTGTTTATTTATTCATGTATTTTTTTTCATTAACTTTTTTGTCTGACTATAGATCTAGCATATCTGAAGCCATTTACTGTTGACTGTCTCACTACCTCTGCTGGAAGTTTATTCCAAGCTTCAACTACCCTCTCAGTGAAATAATACTTTCTAAAATTAGTTTTGAACCTCCCTCAAGTTAGTTGGATGGCCATGTCCCCGTGTTCTTGATTTTGGTTTCATATTAAAACAACTGCCCTCCTGATCCTTATTCACCCCCTTGCTGTACTTACAGATTTCAATCATGTCTCCCCTTTCTCTTCTTTCCTCCAGACACAATCTGGCCCTTTGTTTAGAGAGTTTGGAGACCCCTGGCTTAGATGGACTAGATGCAGAACAAGGCTTATGCCGCGTACACACGAGCGGAAAGTCCGTCAGAAAAAGTCCAATGGGAGCTTTTCATCGTATATTCCGACCCTGTGTATGCCCCATCGGACTTTCTCCATCGAAAATTCAGACGGACTTAGATAGAGAACATGTTCTAAATTTTTCAGACGAAACTAATTACTATCGGGAAAACCGCTCGTCTGTATGCTGTTCCGACGTACCAAAAGCGACGCTTGCTCTGAAGCAAGTACGAGACGGAAGCTATTGGCTACTGGCTATTGAACTTCCTTTTTCTAGTCCCGTCGTACGTGTTGTACGTCACCGCGTTCTGGACGGTCGGACTTTGGTGTGACCGTGTGTATGCAAGAGCGCTTGAGCGAAATTCCGTCGGAACTCCGTCGGAAAAACCTTCAGAGTTTATTCCGACGGCAAAACCGGTCGTGTGAACGCGGCATAAGTAATCAGTAAAGGTGCAAAGACCAGCTATAGGGAGACCAAAAGCAATACTGGAAACAAATTGCCTCCTTCCTGCCTTTTATGAGTTCCGTTCCCTTTAATGAACCTAATGCCGCGTACACACGGTCGGACTTTTCGTCTACGAAAGTCCGACAGCCTGTCCGACAGACTTTCGACGGACTTTTGGCGGACTTGCGGCAGACTTTCTTATGAACGGACTTGCCTACATACGATCACAATAAAGTCTGACGGATTCGTACGTGATGACATACACCGGACTAAAATAAGGAAGTTGATAGCCAGTAGCCAATAGCTGCCCTAGCGTGGGTTTTTGTCCGTCGGACTAGCACACAGACGAGCGGATTTCTGGGTCCGGCGTAGTTACGACGTAAAGATTTGAAGCATGTTTCAAATCTAAAGTCCGTCAGATTTGAGGCTGGAAAAGTCCGCTGAAAGTCCGGGGAAGCCCACACACGATCGGATTGTCAGCCAGCTTTAGTCCTCGGCGTCCGTCGGACTTTTGTAGACGAAAAGTCCGACCGTGTGTACGCGGCATAAGGTTTAAAGATACACATTAACATGTTGCAATTTTAGCACTTTTTTTTTGCTTTTAATTTGTAACATTTTAAAAGAACCTCACTAATTACTTCACACATAAGGCTGTGAAATGGATTTGGAGAACTTGACCTTTAAAGCATTATGTGAAGAAAAAGCTGCTATAAAAGGTGCAAGAGAAGTCTTGGTCTATGCAAATGTATCAATTTTTACATTATTTATTTCTCTATTTTTAAATCATTTTTTATGAAAGTACATTTTCTTCCCTGGATTCCATGTAGAAGGGCTTATATTAACATTGTCAAATCCCCGCAGAGTTACTTTCCTTGACACCTGGGGCCCATAAAAAAAGTTATTAAATCCTTAGGGATGCAATTTATGATCATGTGGAAGGGATGTATCATTTGGGGATGAAGGGTGCTTTTTCAAGGCCATGTGATTAAAGACGTGAATTTCAATCCCCTTTGTAGTTTCCATCAATTTTTTAGTTATTTAAAGCGCCTTTAGACCAAACACACTTCTTTTTAATGTGATTAATATTACATTTTTTAGGCATTATAGAATAGCACAACTGTTAAAACAACCCATAGAAATAAATTCAAATAATAAAAAAAATATCCTGTTCAGGTTTGCACAATGTATCTTTAGTTCTTAATCTTGTGTATTGGGCCTTTTAACATCAATGACCGTTTGCAGTCTTGTGTGATTGTTGGGGCCCTTTATTTTCTAATGGGGTCAAGTCCCCCAATCTTCCTGGTAAAATGCCTCCTGGTTCTGTAAATTGTTTGGTTGTCTTTCATAAGCAGAAAGTCGCTCAGTGATGTCAGGAGATGGTGATGGCCACCACAGAGTCTTTTTTTTTTTGACGGAGCCACTAAAGAATCAACTTGATCTTATGTTTAAGATCATAGTTACATGTAAGCTATCCATCTAGTTCAGTGGTCTCCAAACTACAGCCTTTGGGCCAGATCTGGCCCTTTGCTTCCCTTTATCTGGTCCTTGGGGCCCTATTTATTTCACTGATACAAGGCACTATTTCTCCCACTGACACCATCGATGGGGCATTATTTCTCCAAATGACACCAATGATGGGGTATTATTCCTCCCACTGACACCAATGAAGGGGAACTATTCCTCCCACTAAGACCATCAATGGGGCATTATTTTGCTTAATTACACCAATGATGGGGCATTATTCCTCCCACTTATGCCAATGATGGGGCACTATTCCTCCCACTGACCCCAATGATGGGGTACTATGCCTCCCACTAACACCATTGATAGGGCATTATTTATCTGTATGACACCAATGATTGGGCCTTTTTACTTTCACTTGCACCAATGATGGGGCACTATTCCTCCCACTGATACCATTAATGGGGCATTCTTTCTCCGATTGACACCAATGATGGTGTACTATTCCTCCCACTGACATAAATGGTGGAGTACTATTCCTCCCACTGACACCAATGATGGGGCACTATTCCTCCCACTGTCACCAATGATGGGGCACTATTCCTCCCACTAACACCATTGATAGGGCATTATTTCTCTGAATGACACCAATGATTGGGCCTTATTTCTTTCACTTGCACCAATGATGGGGCACTATTCCTCCCACTGTCACCAATGATGGGGCACTATTCCTTCCACTGACACCAATAGTGGGTACGATTCCTCCCACTGACACCAATGGTGGTACCATTCCTCCGACTGATACCAATGATGGGGCTCCATTCCTCTAAATGATACCAATGATGGGGCATTATTCCTCCCACTGACACCAATAATGGGGCACTATTCCTCCCACTGACACCAATAATGGGGCATTGTTTACTTCAGCTGACACCAGGACATTTTTCTCTACCATTAGTCACAGTCCAGCCACCTAAAGCGTAAAGGACTATAAACTTGCCCTTTGTTTAGAAAGATTGGAAAGATTGATCTAGTTCAACCAATGGAAAAAAAAAAAATTAAGGAAAATAAAAAAATTTCATATACAGAACCCTATACCCCTATTTGATCCAGAGGAAGGCAAACAAATCCTATAAAGCACAGTCTGATTTGCTCCAGCATTGGAACTCTAATGGGGCGTACACACGGTCGGACTTTTCGTCTACAAAAGTCCGACGGACGCCGACGGACTAAAGCTGGCTGGTAATCCGATCGTGTGTGGGCTTCTCTGGACTTTCAGCGGACTTTTTCTGCCTCAAATCCGACGGACTTTAGATTTGGAACATGCTTCAAATCTTTACGCCGTAACTCCGCCGGACACAGAAATCCGCTCGTCTGTGTGCTAGTTCGACGGACAAAAACCCACGCTAGGGCAGCTATTGGCTACCGGCTATCAACGTCCTTATTTTAGTCCGGTGTACGTCATCACGTACGAATCTGTCTCACTTTTGTGTGATCGTATGTAGGCAAGTCCGTTCGTAAGAAAGTCTGCCGCAAGTCCGCCAAAAGTCCGTCGAAAGTCTGTCGGACAGGCTGTCGGACTTTTGTAGTTGAAAAGTCCAACCGTGTGTACGCCCCATAATGCCCCGTACACACGGTCGGACATTGATCGGACATTCCGACAACAAAATCCTAGGATTTTTTCAGACGGATGTTGGCTCAAACTTGTCTTGCATACACACGGTCACACAAAGTTGTTGGAAAATCCGATCGTTCTGAACGCGGTGACGTAAAACAAGTACGTCGGGACTATAAACGGGGCAGTGGCTAATAGCTTTCATCTCTTTATTTATTCTGAGCATGCGTGGCACTTTGTCCAACAGATTTGTGTACACACGATCGGAATTTCCGACAACAGATTTTGTTGTCGGAAAATTTTATATCCTGCTCTCAAACTTTGTGTGTCGGAAAATCCAATGGAAAATGTGTGATGGAGCCTACACATGGTCCGAATTTCCGACAACAAGGTCCTATCACACATTTTCCGTCGGAAAATGCGACCGTGTGTACGGGGCATTAGTCATATTGAAAAGTCCAAGTGTGCCCTTTCAATATTTTCTTATAATATACTGCATTCATCTTGCCATTCATTTAGACTAAACTCTCTACACTGCTGTGGTTTATAGCAGGTCCACCACCATGCTCTTCACTTCATAGGCCTTGTTGACGGCTCCCCAAACATAGAGTTTATGGCGGTGACCATAAAGTTGAATGTTGGTCTCATCACCGCAAATGATTTTCTTGGCAAAAAAAAAACCTCCTGGTCCTTTAAATTCTTTGGTTGTCTTTCATAAGCAACAAGTGGCTCAATGATGTTGAGGTCAGGAGATTGTGATAGTCACCACAAAGCCTTCACTTTTTTTCTGCTGTAGCCACTGAAGAGTCAACTTGTCTTTATGCTTCGGATCATAGTAACATAGTGATAGGTTGAAAAAAGACACAATGTATCTATTTAGTTCAACCAAAATAAATAATTAAACATGCAAAAAAAAAAAAAACTATATACTTCGAGCCCTATACCCACAGCTGATACAGGGGAAGGCAGAAGAACCCAATAATCAGTGGCATCACTAGGGGGTGGCTTTTGGGGCTATAGCCCAAAATCTGGGGTCCATAGCCCCGAGTCTCTAACTGGCAGGGCTTTTTTTTCAGACAGAATGTGCTAGAACTGCGTTCTGGAGCCTCTGGCAGCCCCCTCCTCTCCAAATTGTCATTTAACACTGAAGTTAGTAGATGACGTTTTCTGTACAGCTCACTTCCTCTACTGGCTTCAGTGTTAAATGACAATTTGACAATTTGTCGAGCCCTGGAGAGTGCTTCAGCTCCCAACCTACAGCTGCTGCAGTGATGCTGGAGAAAGCTTCCATCCCCGCTTGCCAACGCTACACAGACTTTGTAGCACGGAGCCGAGGAGCCCTGAATCACCTTATCAGCTCTGTGCTACAGTAGGGGGAGCTCTCCGGTCCACTGTACTGTGATGAAAAAAAGAGCTGGGGGATTTGTACAGAGAATAGAGCTGGGGGGGATTTGTACAGAGAGGAGAGCTGGGGGGGATTTGTACAGAGAGGAGAGCTGGGGGGATTTTTACAGAGAGAAGAGCTTGGGGCAGTCGTACAGAGAGGAGAGCTGAGGGGGGTTTCTACAGAGAGGAGAGCTGGGGGGGGGGTTGTACAGAGAGGAGAGCTGATGGGGATTTTTACGGAGAGAAGAGCTGAGGCAGATTTGTACAGAGAGGAGAGCTGGGGGGGATTTGTACAGAGAGGAGAGCTGGGGGGGGATTTGTACAGAGAGGAGAGCTGGGGGGATTTTTACAGAGAGGAGAGCTGGGGGGATTTGTACAGAGAGAAGAGCTGAGGGGGATTTTTTACAGGGAGGAGAGCTGGGGGGATTTGTACAGAGAGAAAAGCTGGGGGGATTTGTGCAGAGATGAGAGCTGGGAGGGGGGGTTTGTGCAGAGAGCAAATCTAGGGGGGGAGATTTGTGCAGAGATGAGAGCTGGGAGGGGGGATTTGTGCAGAGGGGAGATCTGGGGGGGGGGGTGCATAGGGGAGAGCTGAGGGGGATTTGTACAGAGAGGAGAGCTGAGGGGGATTTGTGCAGAGATGAGAGCTGGGAGGGGGGATTTGTGCAGAGAGGAGATCTGGGGTGGGGGTTGGCCAGAGGGGAGAGCTGGGGGGGATTTGTGCAGAGAGGAGAGTTGGAGGGAGAGGATTTGTGCAGAGAGGAGAGTTGAGAGTGGGGATTTGTACATATGCATATATATATATATACACACACACCCCCACATGTATATTATATACATGCGTATGCCCACCCAAGCTTATGACTTTCTTTACTTGCTTCTTTGGGCTCTAGCCCCAGATCTTTTGTAGACCTAGCAACCCCTGCCTATAATGCACATGTGTCAAACATAAGGCCCATGGGCTAAATCCAGCCCGCCAGACCATTACATGTGGCCCTTGCACCCAGCTTTCCTCTCGGCCCTGCCTGCTCTTCACCCACGACGGGGACAAGGAAGATGCATATGTAGGTGCAATATGGGATGGGGCATCACCTAGTAAACTGCACTGTTCTCCCCATCTGTGCCTGGATGCTCAGGTGCTGAACCTACTCCCTGCAAGTGAGAGAGGGGACGGTGCACCCCTGAACTCTGCACTCTGTGCACAGGGCATGCCGGAACTGTGCACATAACGCACTCTTGGTATTTATTGCCCCTTGAAGATCCTCCCATTGTTAGTGCAATTTGGCCACACCCACACAATGCAGTTCGGAGGTGGTAGGGTGTTGGCGTGTGGTTGATTTCCTGCACCTATTCTCTGAGGAAAAAAGACCTGGGTACATTTATATAGTCTTAAAGATACAACCAGCCCTTCGAGAGCAACCATAATGCTGATGCAGCCCATGATAAAATTGAGTTTGACACCCCTGTTATAATGTATGGTCCAAGAAACCTAGAAAAATGTAAAATAATGCATTTGGGTGGCAAAAATATGAATGCAATCTATACACTGGGGGGAGAACCTCTGGGGGAATCTAGCATGGAAAAGGACCTGGGGGTCCTAGTAGATGATAGGCTCAGCAATGGCATGCAAGGCCAATCTGCTGCTAACAAAGCAAACAGAATATTGGCATTAAAAAGGGGATCAACTCCAGAGATAAAACGATAATTCTCCTGCTCTACAAGACTCTGGTCCGGCCGCACTTGGAGTATGCTGTCCAGTTCTGGGCACCAGTCCTCAGGAAGGATGTACTGGAAATGGCGCGAGTACAAAGAAGGGCAACAAAGCTAATATAGGGTCTGGAGGATATTAGTTATGAGGAAAGGTTGTGAGCACTGAACTTATTCTCTCTGGAGAAGAGATGCTTGAGAGGGGATATGATTTCAATTTATAAATACCGTACTGGTGACCCCACAATAGGGAGAAAACTTTTTCGCAGAAGAGAGTTTAACAAGACTCGTGGCCACTCATTAAAATTAGAAGAAAAGAGGTTTAACCTTAAACTACGTAGAGGGTTCTTTACTGTAAGAGCGGCAAGGATGTGGAATTCCCTTCCACAGGCTGTGGTCTCAGCGGGGGGCATTGATAGCTTCAAAAACTATTAGATAAGCACCTGAATGACCGCAACATACAGGGATATATAATGTAATACTGACACATAATCACACACATAGGTTAGACTTTTTTCAACCTCACCTACTATGTAACTATGTGATTTGCTCCAGTGGGGTAAATCATAGTCATGTTGAAAAGTCCAAGTGTGCTCTGGTTTGATGAATGCAAATATTCCTCCAAATCAAAATCTCCCTGATAATATGCTGCTTTCTTTTTTCCATTCAATAAAATCCATATGCTGCCGTAGATCACAGCACATCCACCGCCGTGCTTCACAGTAGGGATGGTGTAGTTATCGTCGCGCTTATGGCTATGACCATAAGGTTCAAATTTGATCTTATCACAGCAAATTATTTTTGCAGAGTTTTTTAGGTTTATGTTTGGTGTTTTTATTGTTTTTTTTGGTGCATCAAAAATGGCAAACAATTTACAAGTTCTGCCAGGGGCATGTAATCTTATTGAGCACGGCTCTTTTTTTTTTTATTTTTTTTTTTTATGCCATCATTTCTTATGTCAGCATAATATCATTACTGTTTATTTTTTTCTTCTTATCTTGAACAAATGCAGATTATTTTTCCTCCTAGACGTATTTATTTGTTCCTTTCTTTTTTTTCCGTTTATAAATATTATCTGTCATGCCAGTATTAGGTTTCCAATAATTCAGAGAGAATAACATGATGTAACCTGCAAAAGTCGCATCTTTAATCAGGTTCCAGAATCCTCCGTTGGCGTTATTGGTGTAAGCTGAGATGCCGCACCAATTATAAATCACGCGTGAAAGCCAATCGATCTGGATTAATCAGCTCCTTAATTACAGAGCCAGAAAACGCAGCAAACGAGAACAGAACCTCGTTATCAAAGCAATTTCTTCCCATTTGTCAAAAATCCTTCTTGGCTCATCTTCATACTTTTCTCCCAGAACAGAGACGGATTACACACAATCATTCAGGCGGAGCTCACACAGGTGATCGGTGCCAGGGAGAATTAGGGCAACAAAAAGTACTTTCTGGATAAGGAACATTTCTGGCACTTATTGCACATGAAAATAAAAGTTGTAATCTACAATGTATTCTGATTCCGCTGATAAAGGCCAGGCAAAGTCTTCTGCTCCATTGGAAGCCTTTCGTACACAACCCAATAGGTAACAGAATATTCTACAGTGTTGGGCATCAGTTGTAACAAAACACAAGGGGGTGATCCTTTCCATGGGAAACCATGGGACCCCCCATTGCTGACCTCTTTTTGAAGATACTGATTGCCTGGTGCAACCATGTGTTAAGGGGGCCCATTATCTAAACCAGGGGTCTCCAAACTGTGGCCTGTAGGCCAGATGTGGCTTTTTGATAGACACGCTGGTAGGTTAATTGGCTTCTGTCCAAAAAATTGGCCCTAGTATATGCATGTGAGATGGGGACCTTGGATTGTGGGCTTCTTGAGGGTAGGGACCGATGTGGGTGTGCAGTATGTATGTGGAGCGCTGCGTGGGTTGACGGCGCTACCTTAAGTAAAAATAATAATAATAGATGAGCTTCTTAATGAGACACAATGTATAGGGATAGGGACAATTGTAGACACGCACCCACACTCACTCAGGTTGAACTGGATGGACTATGTAACTATGTAAGTGTCAAGCCAATCCTTAAGCAGCATAGGAATTTATTCAGTATGCAAGGTAAAAACACTAGAAACTTGCGTGAACAATGTGGGTGCACTTACAAGACGCGTTTCGAAGGCACGGCCACGCCTTCTTCATCAGCTGATCTTCATCAGCTGATGAAGAAGGCGTGGCCGTGCCTTCGAAATGTGTTCTGATTGGCCAGACAGTGGGCGGCTCCCCAGTTTGACAGCTCTGGACCACTCCACTCCAGAGCTCTGGACCACTCCCACACAGAGACACACAGGCGGCGTCTCACCGAGGGTTCAGCTGCGGCTGACATACGGCGCTCGTGGATCCCTCCATAGAGACCTCCCGGTGGTCCTCCTGTGATCCTGTGACACTGCATGTAGAAACTTCCACTCGCTTTAGCACTCTGTAAGTGCACCCACATTGTTCACACAAGTTTTTAGTGTTTTTACCTTACATACTGAATAAATTCTTATGCTGCTTACGGATAGGCTTGGTGCCTCTCTCTCCTCTCTTTGCCTTTCTTTTTTTCACAGTGATCGGGTTCCCCAGCCCACGCCTGAAGCAGCCTCGCTTCCTTTGCAGCATCCATTTAGAGACTATATTTAGAGACTGTAATTTTTAAGGGTTCATCCCCCAGAACTTTTAATCTATTTACCATTTCACATGGTTGCACCTTTTCATTTAATCTTTAATCTTTAGCATCAGATGGTTTAGCGCTGAACATTATACCAATATTACAGATGTGGCTTTTTGCTTGCTTTTATCTGGCCCTGGGGCACTATTCGTTCTATTAAGAAGAGGCCCTATTCCTCCCATTAAGAAGAGGCCCTATTCCTCCCACTGACACCAAGGGGGCACTATTCCTCCCACTGACACCAACAAAGGGGCACTATTCCTCCCACTGATCTAACGATGGGGCACTATTCCTTCCACTGACACCAATGATGGGGCACTATTCCTCCCATTGACCTCAACGATGGGACACTATTCCTCCCACTGATACCAATGATGGGGCACTATTCAGCCCACTGATACCAACGATGGGACACTATTCCTCCTACTGATACCAATGATGGGACACTATTCCTCCCACTGACACCAATGATGGGACACTATTCCTCCTACTGATACCAATGATGGGACACTGTTCCTCCCACTGACACCAATGATGGGGCACTATTCCTCCCACTGACACCAACAATGGGGCACTATTCCTCCCACTGACACCAGACATAGGGAACTAACTTTCTCACTGATATCAATGATGGAGCACTAGTCCTCCCACTGACACCAATTATGATTTATTTATTTTTTTTACTCCCACTGACCACCAAGCTTATGGCACTGTTTATTCCCATTGATGCCAGGGCATTTTCTACTCTAACTGGTCACAGTACAGACCCCCTTAAAGTTTGAAGGGCAGTCAACTGGCCCTTTGTTTTTAAAGTTTGTAGACCCCTGATCTAAACCATTAGGAGGCCCACTACCTTTTTAATATCCACCTCAAAACAATTCTTTTAGGGCCCATTTACACTTGTGCACCCTTTACCCCGTGTTAGTGCAACACATGGCAACCACCATGGTAGGGGGAACGATGCCATTAACTTTGCTGGCACCTCAACAAACTAATGCTGTATCAAGAAACACACCTACACTGTAGCACACTACAATGCATGTGCCATGCATTTAAAAAAAATGGGACATGTTAGTTTGTAATGCATTGGCAGTCTGTTCAAAATAACCGGCCTTCCTAGCGCATATATATTAATGCGCAACCCAACGTGTGAATGGGCCCCTAGTGATGCGGAATACTTACTACTTTCATAGCAACTGTAGAGGTGCCCAAACTTTAAAATGTTCAAACATGTTTGTAAAATGTTAATACTGCTTGGACAAATTCCTATATAGTCACACAGTCCTGGGGCCCCAATGCTGTAGGGCCCCAATAGCAGTCACATAGTCTGCTATGGCTTTTGGTAAAGAAGATCTGTATTATGTATGGTCCCCATGAGGTAAGCTCCAGTGGGCGGAGTGAAATGTGTTGGGGGCGTGGCCTGGTGGGGGTCCAGGCTGAGACAGCTATTCACTATCATACAGCAGGTCTTGACTTGATGTGTGGCTCCTGGGACACCTAGTCACTCTCCACCATTGCCTGGAGCATACACAAGATCTCTTCCCGGCCAGCAATCACAGTGGTGGGCACAGGCCTTTATTCCCATACAGAATGAGCAGCATCATACACACATCCTTGGTTCACAGTAAGGCTTAGTCACCAGCATTATTTGTGGTGTCCTTCAGCTGATCCCCTGCCACGCCTACCCCTATCGTTGATGGTTGGACACTAAAGCTGACTCTTCACCTATAGTATCCCCCCTTGCCATAAGGCAAGCCGGCCTACCGGTACTCAGCTGCCCCCAGGTCTTATACACAATGCTATAGTGCTTGGCTACCACATCAGGGCAGGCACAAGCAAACAGGTATTTGCGGTTGTCAGACAGGCAGAGTGGTCCACTGGCAATTCGGGTGCAGGGCAGGCAACGTTTAGAGATAGTCAAGATCAAATCCATGGTCAAAAAGCAGGCTAATCCCAGGTTGATAACAAAGGAATCCAAACTAGCTGGCAGGGCAGGGATCAGGCGAAGCTAAAGGTCAAGGTACTGGAACAAGGCAGACAAACAGGGAACTAGAAGCACGTGCTGAAAACCCTATCACAATCATGACACTAAGGGTTTGGCAGGCTTAAAACTGGTTTGGCCTCCACCCAAAGGCTGTGTCTACACCAATCACCCTTCAGTTGGACAGTCAGACAGGGAGAGTGCATCTCAACCAAAACCAAGATGCTGGAATGAGACCAGCAGCTGCCAAGGAGCAGGAGTGTTACATGCTCTTGACCTCACCATTGCTGATTTACCACGCCTTATCTTGCATTGTGTCTCTATGTGGAGTAGGCCATCTTGGAAGAGGCAAGGTTTGGCTTCCTTTGGTCAAAACAGCCTCAGTAATGACTGGTAATCTGACTGGTACTCTGATGACTGTTGGGTAATATTGAAAGGCGGAGAAAGCACAGGATCCTCCCACCCTGCTCCCTCCATGAGATAACACCCACACCCAAACCTCATAACTAGGGAATCAAAATGTGACCGTTAGTGAACCACCACATATTATATCCAACTACGTAATTTGTCTCTCCTTTCTTGCCCCCCCCCCCTGTAAATAAATAATTTATAAATTAAAGGAAAAAAGGGGGTGCATTTCAGGTGCTACACTTGGCCTTCCTGGTTATTAGTTGTTCCTCTGACTTCTCCATGGCACTTTATCCAATCTAAAACCCTAGAAGTTGTGGAAAAAAGGTGGGCTGTCCTCTTCGCTCCTCAAGGGTGGCACTTCTTCATTATAAAGTCTCACACCCCCTCCCTAAGTTCTGCACCTACCCCTGCAAAATTCATGCAGCAAGGTCAGGATGCATTTAATTCCCACTTTGTATATAAAGCAATAGAAATAATGACCACATTAAATTTTAAATAAATGCATATTATTAAAAGTGTTTTTTTAAGATTGGTCAAGGCATTTGTACAACACAATCTCTGCAAAAGAAATCTTAAAAAAAAAAGATTTGGAATTTGTGGCAGTTAATATTTCCCAGAAATTTAAACATTAACATTGAATTTAAATTAAATGTGTATTTTAAAAAAAATGATTATTTGGAATTTTTGGCTGTTAATATTTCATTACATTAAAACAATAAGATGATGACAACCTATAATTTAAATTAAGGGCATATTATTGCAAAATCTACAATTTGTATTTTTTTTTTAATGATTACTTGGAATTTGTGGCAATTTCCCATGGATTAAAACAGTAAAACAATAAAATAATGGCAATATTACATTTAAATGGAGTGCATGATATTAAAAAAATTATGTTTTTTTAAGTTTGGTAAAGGCAATTGTACGATGCAAAACTCACACAATCTTAAAAAAAAATATTCGGAATTTGTGGCAGTTAATATTTCCCAGAAATTAAAACAGTAAAATAATATAATAATGACAAATGCATAATATTAAAATAAGTATTTTAATTGTTAAATTAAGGGCATATTATTAAAAAAATATATATATTTTTTAAAAGATTAGTCAAGGAATTTTTGCAATGCAATCTGTACAAAGGAAATCTTACACACAAAAAAGGATTATTTTGGATTTACGGCAATTAATATTTTTGACCAACGATGTCAGAGCTGCTGATCTGTGTTAGTGTCTTGGGCGGGTATCTCAGAAAGCACTGAAGCCAAAGGATCGGGATGAGAACCAGGCAATAAGCTCTAGTGAAAGACGTCCGCAACGACCTCCACGTATAATTCTTACAACAGATTTTTATTGAAACACATCAAATCATTTACATGTTCAGATCCTTGTTGTGTCATATTTTCATGATAATATTTCATGAGTATATTATCAGCCACTAGAGGGTGCATAAAACGATATCAGACGATGCAATACCATCATTATTCTTGCATATGAAGCTCAGAGAAAATGTCATTAATTAGGACAGAGCATACAGAGAGTGCATCTTTTTGCAGACTGCTCACAACCTGAATTCTTTACTTTCTCAGTGACACTCCTACAGTTTTCAATGCAAACTTTGAGGATAATGAAAGAGAGGTTGGCACTTTCCTGTACAAAAACCACAGTGTGCTTAGGTAATAATCATGACCGGCAGCACCAAGATATATAAATGCTTTTAATGATATATTAGGTGTATAAAATATTAATACTACAAGTATAGAACTGACACAGATCCAAAAAGTAAAAAAAGAAAAAAATTCAGATTTTTTTCCTTGGGAAAGAAAAAAGCAAAAAAAAAGCAAAAAGCAAAATGTAGCAGTTAAATGATTTCACTTTAGAGAACAGGGTGGAGATAAGGTAGTTGCCATTTAGATTTTTGACCTGGATTTAAAGATAACATAAACCCCAAAAATGTTATAAAAAAAAACAAAAACACAAAATGGACTTTTGCGAAGCCACAAAATACAACAGAATAAAATAAGGGGATATATATATATATATATATATATATATATATATATATATACACCCTTGTACAAATTTATTTTTACAAAATTGTTAAAATTAACCACTACAAATTATGCCATAAATCAGCCAAAATGACACCAAAAAATATTTTCTGCATAGTCAATCCATACGTAAAAAACATCTACAGCTGATATACAAATTCTCCCATGTCAGTTCCACTTAGCAGATATTTTGTTATAGAGCAATACCTGCTAGACATGGACACTGTTGAAAAATCGTTTTTTTTTTTTTTTTGTTTTCATTTCATTTGTTTTTTTTTGTTTGTTTTTCGGATCATATCTTAGGATCGATATTTGCTATTTCGAATAAATCGGTAAATTTGGAAAAATTCTAATTTGTTACGTTCCATTCGCATTCATGCGGTATTCGTTAATTCGATCATCCATGAATTTGGATAAATTAGAATTTGTTACGTTCCATTCATATAGATGCGATATTCGTTATTTCGATAATTCGTAATTTCGGATAAATTCGAATTCATTACATTCACAAACAGCTAAATTTGAAAGGAGATTCCAAAACCTATAATGTAATAGTTTATAACAATTATTATAGTTTTTATTACTATTATTATTTATTATTAATAAATAATAATAAAAACTGTAATAATGTTTAATAAATGTAATAATCTAATTATAATAGAATGTTATAATAGAACGACCGCAACATACAGGGATATACAATGTAATACTGACATATAATCACACACATAGGTTGGACTTGATGGACTTGTGTCTTTTTTCAACCTCACCTACTATGTAACTATGTTTTTTGTTCTTTCGGATTTTCAAATTCTTGGATTTTCATTCTTCAGAATTTTCGCCTTTTTTGAAAATTTGTTTTCCAAAAAATTTGTTAACAAAAATTTGTTAACGAATTCGGATGAATTTGAATTAGTTACGTTCCATTCGTAAAGATGAGGCATTCGTTATTTCGGATAATTTGTAAATTCAGATAAATTTGTATTTGTTACGTTCACTAACAGCCAAAGTTGAAAGCAAATTCCAATACCTATAATTTAATAGTTTAGAACTATTATTATAGTTTTTATTATTATGATTTATTAACAAATAATAATAAAAAACTATAATAATGGCTAATAAACGTAATAATTTAATTAGAATGTTTTTTTGTTCTTTCAGATTTTCAAATTTTTTGATTTTCGTTCTAATTTTAGATTTTTCGTTCTTTCGAATTTTTGGATTTTCGTTCTTATTTTCAAATTTCGGATTTTAGTTCTTTCAAATTTTCGTTCTTTTGGAAAATGGGATTTTCTTATTTTTGGATTTTCGTTTTTTCGAATTTTTCTTGGATTTTCGTTCTTATTTTCAAATTTTGGATTTTCTTTCTTTCAAATTTTCGTTCTTTTGGAAAATGGGATTTTCAAATTTTTGGATTTTCGTTCTTATTTTTGGATTTTCGTTCTTTCGAATTTTTTGGATTTTCATTCTTATTTTCAAATTTCACATTTTCGTTCTTTGGAATTTTCCTACTTTTGGAAATTTTGTTTTCGAAAAAAATTTGTTAAACAGTCTTTCGTTAATTCGGATGTTTCAGAATGAATCAATATGCCGCATTTTAACGAAAAACAAATTCAGAACAAGACGAATTGCACATGTCTAATGCCTGCAAAGTGAAACTTTTTGCCCCACATGGTAGAATTTGTTCACTAGCTGTAGACGTTGTTGACATCTGATTACCTAAAAGGGATTGACTATGCAGGAAAAAAATTTTGTCTGATCTATGGCATAATTAGTAGTGGTTCATTTTAACAATTTTCTAAAAATACATTTGTATGGGGGTGTTTATTTCCCGTTATTTTATTCTGTTATATTGTGTGGCTTTGTCGGGGGCACCTCAAAAGTCAGTTTTGTATTTTTTTTATTTTTATTTTCATGTTATCATTTTTAAGATGTGGTTTGCCCCCATATAGTGCCTGGAGCCTCCCAATCATCAATGGTTTAACCTTGGTTTTAAAGGTGTAAACTTTGGGGCTACCATTCTGGTTAGCTATGAGTCACTGACCTGGAAGATGTGCCCAACCACCGGGTTCCACTTCCGAGGCTGTATATTTCTTCCAATGACTCAGAATAGTAAAGAATGACCCAAGTTCACCGTAAGTGGTGGTTCCCTATAAAATCCCAACTCCAGCCAAAATATTTTATTTCAGGGGGAAATTGTTAGAGCACCCATCAGGTTTTGATTACCTTCTGAGCCCCTAACTGGAAGATCTCCCCATGCTTGCTGGCCTACAAGCAAGAGAAGGGATATCCCCGCATTGGAAAAACAAAAACTCAATTTTTATTGGAGCGAGGGAGGAGTTGGAGCTTCAACAATGTTTTGTGTTGCCTTTCTGGCCCGGTGACGTTACTTGTACATTTGCCACGGGGACAGAAAATCTCCCAGATTAGAAACCTGAGATACATTTTAAAAGCTATACTCCAAACTTCTAACCTCCCACCCAACTCTCCTCACCCCCCCCCCCCCCCCAAAGCCTCCACTTCCCCCTCTGTACTTTTTATTTCTAAAGAATCCTATACATTTATTTTTCTTGCAGTCTTCTAGCCAGTTCCGGCAGCTCCTTCCTCAAGTAAGGGCATGTGTGAATGGCACTCAGTCATGTGGGTCCAGCCTATGGGACGACACGCCCCTTGGAGTGGGGGGATGATAGGCTGGACTCACAGAAAATGGGCCGAATGTGATGCGTGAAAAGGGTTAACAGAACTTGGAATTTTTTTTTTTATTTTTTTTTTTATGTATTTTTTTTTTATTTATTTATTAGCACGAAAGAAGAAGGGGGACTAAAATAATAAAAAAATAATAAAAATGATAAAAAAAAATGTTAATAAAAATAATTTTAAAAAATCTTCCTGTGATTCCACTGTAACTCTTCCTACTCTAATTGTTTTTTATTTATTTATTTATTTATTTTTATGTATTTTTTTAGCACAAAAGATTAAGGGGGACTAAAATAATAAAAAAAAATAAAAAAAATGATAACAAAAAAAAAAAACTTACTGGGATTCCACTGTATCTCTTCCCACTCTATCCCCAATTCAAAAATATATATATATATATATATATATTAGCTGGAGACTGGCTTTAAGCATATTTTCCGAGGATATTACCTGGATCAGAAAGTCCCGGGTTTATGAATATCTACGTTCTGTAAAGAGCTTTTTTCAGTAAACCACACTCAGTGCAAAAACAGATTTCTAGACCGTAATGTAAGTCTTGGCACAAAGCAATTTGTCTTTATTTTCTATTGTTACTGTTGTACAGACATATGAAACTGTAAATAATGTATATTTAATAATAAAAAAAAAAAGATCTTTTGTATGATTCCGTGTGTAAGCATCAGAGTCTGGCGTGATTTCTTAATGTTATTTTTTATTATTCTATTACAATGTATTAATATCATACTTAAATACTGGTTCTTATCTGTTAACCACTTGACCCCCCCCCCCGGAAGATTTTACCCCCTTCATGACCGGGCCATTTTCTTTCTATTCAGCACTGCACTACTTTTTTGGGGTTTTTTTCATCTCTTTATTAATTTTTTCCAATAGTTACATAGTTAGTCAGGTTGAAAAAAACACACAAGTCCATCTAGTTCAACCATAAAAAAATAAATAAAAAAAAAAATAATTATATATATATATATATATATATATATATATATATATATATATATATATATATATCGTACTATCCCATATACCCAATCCTATACCCACAGTTGATCCAGAGGAAGGCGAAAAACCCCAGGAATGCATGATCCAATTTGCTACAGCAGTGGAAAAAATTCCTTCCTGATCCTAGAAAGGCAATCGGATTTTTCCTGGATCAACTTTACCTCTAAATGTCAGTACCCAGTTATATTCTGTACATTTAGGAAAGAACCCAGGTCTTTCTTAACCACTTGCCGACCAGCCGCCGCAGTTGTACTGTGGCAGAATGGCACGGCTGGGCGAAACAACGTTATGTTACGTCGCTTCGCCCTGTGGCCACTAGGGGGGTGCGTGCACCACTGGAGCTGCGCATGTACCACCGTAGGCATGCCCGCACGCCCACTGTTCGCCCCCGTAGCCGATGCGAGTGCCCGGTGGACGCGGTGACTGCCAGTCTCCCGCGGACGCTCGTGACACACCGATAACCGGGATCTGTGTGTGTAAACACACAGATCCCGGTTCTCTGAGGGGAGAAGAAACTGATCGTCTGTTCATACAAAGTATGAATAGCGATCTGTCACCTCCCCTACACAGTCCCCTCCCCCCTTCAGTTAGAACACAAAGAGGGAACACATTTAACCCCTTGATCGCCCCCTAGTGGCTAACCCCTTCCCTGCCAGTGTCAGTTATACAGTAATCAATGCATTTTTGTAGCACTGATCACTGTATAAATGCCAGTGGTCCCAAAAATGTGTCACAAGTGTCCAATGTGTCCGTCTTAAAGCGGGATTCCGGCCTTAAAAAAAAAATGTAAAAGTCAGCAGCTACAAACACTGTTGCTGCTGACTTTAAATAAGTACTTACGTGTCCTGGGTTCCCGCGATGTTTGCCACTCAAGGCTGACCTGTCCCGGCACCGCCAATCCTAGGTAAGGGAAACGGGCAGTGGAGCCTTGCGGCTTCACTGCCAGTTTCCTACTGCGCACGTGCGAGCGGCACTCTGTGAATGGCCCCGTGGTCTTCTGGGAACACACACAGTTCCCAGAAGACAACAGGGCTGCTCACCGAGGAGCAGGACACGCCGCGGAAAAGGAAGAGGCAGATTAGGAAGACTGCCTAGCAACAAGGGTTTAGGTAAGTTTAAAAAAAAAATTTTCAAATGTTTTTTTTAATTTTTTTTTAGGATTTTTGGTGATTTTTTTTTTTCAGGGTGGCCCTCCACTTTAATGTCGCAGTCCCGATAAAAATTGCAGATCGCCGCCATTACTAGTAAAAAAAATAAAAATGCCATAAATCTATCCCCTATTTTGTAGACGCTATAACTTTTGCGCAAACCAATTATGCAATTTTTTATTGCCAAAAATATGTAGAAGAATACGCATCATCCTAAAATGAGGACAAAATTTGCTTTTTTTTAAAAAAAAAAAAAATGGGGATATTTATTATAGCAAAAAGTACACAATATTGTGGGGTTTTTTTTCAAAATTGTCGCACTTTTTTTGTTTATAGCGCAAAAAAAACAAAAAAAAAACGCAGAGATGATCAAATACCACCAAAAGAAAGCTCTATATGTGGGGAAAAAAAGGACGTCAATTTTGTTTGGGTGCAGTGCCGCACGACCGCGCAATTGTCAGTTAAAGCGACGCAGTGCCGAATCGCAAAAAAAATGGCCCGGTCATTCAGCAGCCAAATCTTCCGGGGCTTATTTATTTATTTATTTCATTTTATTTTTTCAAGTGACCTTATTTTTTAGTGTAAATATGAGATGTGATGTCTTTTTGAGCCCAGATCTCATATTTATTAGGTCCTGTCATGCTTTTTTCTATTACAAGGAATGTTTACATTCCTTGTAATAGGAATAAATGTGATCCAATTTTCTTTTTTTTAAAAAAACTGTAAAAAAAAAAAATGAAGGTAAAATAAATAAGAAAAAAAAAAAATTAAAGCCTGATGAGCTTGTGCGCAGAAGCGAACGCATATGAAAGGTATCACCGCGATCGTTAGAGTGAGAGCAATAATTCTAGCCCAAGACCTCCTCTGTAACTCAAAACTGGTAACCTGTAGAAATTTTTAAACATCACCTATGGAGATTTTTAAGGGGAAACGTTTGTCACCGTTCCACGAGAGGGCGCAATTTTGAAGCGTGACATGTTGGGTATCAATTTACTTGGTGTTACATTATCTTTCACAATATAAAAAAAATTGGGATAACTTTACTGTTGTCTTATTTTTTAATTTAAAAAAAAAAAATGTTTCCAAAAAAAGTGCACTTGTAAGACCGCTGCGCCGATTGGATTTTAACTTGTAACAAGTGTAAAAAAGAGGCTCGGGGCTGAAGTGGCTAAAGAACACACAAAATATAAGCAAAAAGAATGTGAAAAATAAAAATACTAAATTCTTCTACATCCGTGTTCCCCTGCACGTGATTGCTTTTTTAAAGTGAATACACCTTTTGTCTTTCTAAAACTAGACAGGTGGCATCACAAACCTGGAGCCAAAAAATGAAGATCATCCAAGTGGGTCGGATATCTTACTTGTACAGAGAACCTCGGCTTCTTCATACATCTCAGCCTCTGCCTTTTCTTTTATAAAACAAGGTCATAGCTGACTTTCAGCCTTCCCTTCAGTAATGCACAGTTGTACAGGCTCAGGGCTGGCCCAAGACATTGTGCTGCCTGTGTCCAAGAATGAAATGCTGCCCTCCTCCTCACCCAAAAATAAAAATAAAAAAATCATGCCCATCAAAAGGCCCCCACACCCATTACTTTATATTGATGTGATTTTATTATACTAAAATTTAATTTTAAACACTGTGCTCTGAATGCAGGGATCAGGAGTGCATTGCACTCAGAATGTAGGGATCAGGAGTGCATTGCACTCAGAATGTAGGGATCAGGAGTGCATTGCACTCAGAATGTAGGGATCAGGAGTGCGTTGCACTCAGCATGTAGGGATCGGGAATGTGCTGCACTCAGACTGTAGGGATCAGGAGTGTGCTGCACTCAGAATGCAGGGATCAGGAATGTGTTGCGCTCAGAATGCAGGGATCAGGAGTGTGTTGCACTCAGAATGCAGGGATCAGGAGTGTTTTGCACTCAGAATGTAGGGATCAGGAGTGCATTGCACTTACAATGCAGGGATCAGGAGTGCATTGCACTTAGAATGCAGGGATCAGGAGTGCGTTGCACTCAGAATGCAGGGATCAGGAGTGCATTGCACTTAGAATGCAGGGATCAGGAGTGCGTTGCACTCAGAATGTAGGGATCAGGAGTGCATTGCACTTACAATGCAGGGATCAGGAGTGCATTGCACTTAGAATGCAGGGATCAGGAGTGCGTTGCACTCAGAATGCAGGGATCAGGAGTGTGTTGCAATCAGAATGTAGGGATCAGGAGTGCATTGCACTCAGAATATAGGGATCAGGAGTGCGTTGCACTCAGAATGGAGGGATCAGGAGTGTGCTGCACTCAGAATGCAGGGATCAGGAGTGCGCTGCACTCAGAATGCAGGGATCAGGAGTGCGTTGCAATCAGAATGTAGGGATCAGGAGTGCATTGCACTCAGAATATAGGGATCAGGAGTGCGTTGCACTCAGAATGCAGGGATCAGGAGTGCACTGCACTCAGAATGTAGGGATCAAGAGTACGCTGCACTCAGACTGTAGGGATCAGGAGTGTGTTGCGCTCAAAATGCAGGGATCAGGAGTGTGTTGCGCTCAGAATGCAGGGATCAGGAGTGTGTTGCGCTCAGAATGCAGGGATCAGGAGTGTGTTACGCTCAGAATGCAGGGATCAGGAGTGTGTTACGCTCAGAATGCAGGGATCAGGAGTGTGTTACGCTCAGAATGCAGGGATCAGGAGTGTGTTACGCTCAGAATGCAGGGATCAGGAGTGTGTTGCGCTCAGAATGCAGGGATCAGGAGTGTGTTGCGCTCAGAATGCAGGGATCAGGAGTGTGTTACGCTCAGAATGCAGGGATCAGGAGTGCGTTGCACTCAGAATGTAGGGATCAGGAGTGTGTTACGCTCAGAATGCAGGGATCAGGAGTGCGTTGCACTCAGAATGTAGGGATCAGGAGTGTGTTATGCTCAGAATGTAGGTTCTTCTGTGATTTTCTGAGCCGGTCAGCAGGTCCCAGCCATTTGTCCATCGACCCGGGACCTGCTGATCAGCTTGTGCAGTAGCGAATCACAGCACAGCCGGGAAGGTGGGCGCTGGTGCGTGCCCCCTACCTGGAAGCAGGGATCACAAATCCATCTCATGTTCTGGTCATTTCTCTTTAATGATCATCTATGATCTAATCACGTGTTCAGAACAATGTATTTTGAAGCTACAAGTCCTGGGACAATGATCCGATCGTGTCGGTGTATGTATGGCAGATGGTGCCAGTCCTGATAGTCAGAGCTGAAGTCTGAGGAATAAGAAATGAGAGGAGATGTGTGCCCTCCACCCAGGATGGAAACAATTCTTCTGGGTGGACCTCCCCATCTACATGAAGGTGACTGGGGTGTCTGACCTCCTTTTTGGGGGTGACTGGACACTTCTTCAGGGTGCGGGCTGTACCGAGCTGGCTCCAGGCAGTGTTGGTGCCTATGTCTCCGCCTCCTTCTTCCAAAATCTGCTCACCGGCTCTCCGCCTTCCGCTATTTTAGCCAGGCCACGATGACTCCACACTAAAAAGTAAATAGTGACTCAGCAGCAGCCGTCCCCACTCCCGGGTACCCCGGGCACCGTAATATTTACGCCATACGCTTAGTATACTCTGTTTGTTGTATTATTACGGGGGGGCAGAAATCGGAGCAGCACCCCACTGGTGTCCGGAACGTTACCTACATTATCAAGTGCTTGCCCGCAGCAGGGTTAAATGAAGAAAAAAACACCTGCCCGGCGCCCAAAGCTGCATGTACCAGGTGTCGGGCGATATGATTTGCCTCCCCTCTCAAAGTTCTGCCCGGGTCCAATGGACCTAGCGGGACCCATGGTAAGGCCGGCCCTGTACAGGCTCCTCTCCTGGACTGAAATTTCTTACTTTGATTTTACTGCACACCACGAGCTTAATACAGTAGTTGCGGCAATCAAATAGAGCATATGTGTCAAACAAAAGGCCCGTCAGGCCATTTAATGTGGCCCTGACAGCTTTCTTGCAGCAGTGGTACCCCCCTCATCTCTACCTCCTCCCATCTCAGTAGTCGGCAGCAGAGAGGAGGACAGAACTTTTCCTCCTGCACCTCTCTACGCAGCTCTTCTCCACTTTCCCTGGTCTCAGCATTCAGCAGACTCCAGCCCTCCTCTGGTCCACATCCAGACCCTGCACTTTGTACTTCCCAGCTCCGCCCCCCGTTTCTTCCCATCAGCAGCACAAGGTAAGGGGGGGATGCACTGTGATGTAAGCGAGGGTGGGGGGGTCTGGACTTCTGATGGTGGGGTCGGGGGCTCTTGATGTCTGATACAGTGGCATCTCTAGGGGGTGGCTTCTGGGGCTATACCCCCAAATATGAGGGCCCATAGCCCCAAGTCTCTGCAGGGGTCCCCAACCACTGGGCCGCAGCCTCTCTGCAGCCGGGCCACTAGTGCAGAGGGCCGCATGACAAAGCCAGAGAGCTGGTGGGCACAACGGGAAAGCCGGAGAGCGGGCGGGCTGCATGACAAAGCTGGCGGGGCAGAACAGGTGAGCTGGAGAGCGGGTGGGCCACATGACAGAGCTGGCAGGCAGAATGGGAGAGCCAGAGAGCGGGCGGACAGCATGACAAAGCCAGGGAGCCAGTCAGCGGGCAGAACGGGAGAGCCAGAGAGCGAGAGAGCAGAGAGATTACATCATCTCTCACTGCGCGACCTCTCTCCCCGGGGGCCCTGATGTAAGGGGGGGCTCTCTCGGGACCCTAATGTAAGGAAGGGGCTCTATGGGAAGTCTGATGTAAGGAAGGGACTCTCTGGGGAGTCTGATGTGAGAGGAGGCTCTCTGGGAACCCAGTGTAATGAGGGGGGCTCTCTGGGGACCTTGATATAAGAGGAGGCTCTATGGGGACTCGGTGTAATGATGGGGGCTCTCTGGGGACCCTGATGTAAGAGGAGGCTCTCTTGGAACCCGGTGTAATCAGGGGGGCTCTCTGGGGACCCTGATATAAGAGGAGGCTCTCTGGGGACCTTGATGTAAGGGGGGGCCCTCTGGGGACCAGATGTAAAGGGTAGGCTCTTTGGTGACCCTGATGTAATTAAGGGGGGCTCTCTGGGGACCCTTATGTAATGAGGGGGGCTCTGGGGACCCTGATATAAGAGGAGGCTCTCTGAGGACCCGCTGTAATGAGGGGGGCTCTCTGGTGTCCCTGATGTAAGGGGGGCCCTCTGGGGACCAGATGTACAGGGGAGGCTCTTTGGTGACCCTGATGTAATTAAGGGGGGCTCTCTGGGGACCCTGATGTAATGAGGGGGGCTCTGGGGATCCTGATGTAAGGGGGAGGCTCTTTGGGGACCCTGATGTTATTAAGGGGAGCTCTCTGGGGACCCTAATGTAATGAGGGGCTCTGGGGATCCTGATATAATGAGGGGGGGCTCTTGATGTCTGATGTAAGGGGGCTCTGGACATCTAGTCTTACAAACACCCACTGAGGGCAACCATAATGCTGATGCGGCCCGCAATGAAATTGAGTTTGACACCCCTGAAATAGAGCCTGCGTCATTTCCTGGCCAAAGTTTGTCCAGCATCATCTAGCCATTTCCTGCCGAGCCTTACAGTCCCCGGGCCCATTCTTTTCATTCATTGGATTTCAGTTCTTTCAATCACGGAGGCTCGGCATCACGCGTGGGCATTCTCTAGGGTGGTCTGCATGCAATTACAACCTGCTTAGGAACTGCCACTCCTCTAGATCGACATTCACTCATCACGGCATTTTGATAGTTGCAAAACTAATCCGAAAAGCCAGCCCACTGCTTGCTTTAGGGCTGAGGGCTCTTGAGAGGAGTACTAAGGAGAGGAGAGGAGTACTAAGGAGAGGAGAGCAGTGGCGTCTCCAGCTTTCATATTTAGGGGGGGCACATGGGGGGACAGGGACAAAAGTAGGGGGGCAACTATAAAATGTAATTATATATATCTATATATATATATAGATATATATATATATTCTGGGGCCCTTTACTACGATCCCACAATGGCCCTTTCACACGCAGTGAGCTCCCTTCCTACTGTATTGGGGCCCCCCCAGGGTGGCAGAAAACAAGAGATATATGTCACCAGCTTACCAAGAAAATATAATGCCGCGTACACACGAGCGGACTTTACGGCAAACTTTGCCCGGCGGACGGGATTTCGTCGGACAATTCGATCGTGTGTGGGCTCCAGCGGACTTTATTTGCTCAAAAGTTGGACGGACTTAGATTTGGAACATGTTTTAAATCTATCCGTCGAACTCGAGTTCGGTCGAAAAGTCCGCTCGTCTGTATGCTAGTTCGACGGACAAAAAGCCACGCTAGGGCAGCTATTGGCTACTGGCTATGAACTTCCTTATTTTAGTCCGGTCGTACGTCATCACATACGAACTCGACAGACTTTGGTGGATTGTGTGTAGGCAAGTCCGTTCATTCAGAAAGTCCGTCGTAAAGTACGTCGAAAAGTCCGCCGGCAAAGTCTGCCGTAAAGTCCGACCGTGTGTACGCGGCATGAGGGTCCAAAGCAGTGGGAGAACTATCAGGGTTGCAAAAAATGTCTTGCCACTGGGCCCTGGTGTTCTGCCACTGTGGGGTTCCCCAGCCTCCTCTTGCTGTCCTGCCCCTGCTATTGACAGCGCTGGTCTGGCATCTCTTGGAATTTACAGGCTGGTTCTCCTGTCCTAAGGACGGGAGAAATCAGTCTGTTTTTTCAGTAACTGAGAAAAAGAACAACAGTGGCGCCACTCTAAGTGCAGTATTAAAAACGAATTTTAATATATCTTTAAAATCTGGTACTCACAAAGGTACATGTAAACAAGCGTATAGAGTAAAGTTGATAGTGCCAGGTGTCCCAAATGAGTTGTCCAGTCATATCATGCGGTGGCGTTCTGACAGGCTGCACTGCAGGATGTTCGCTGTGTCCTGCCGCTGGAACGCACTGTTTTCGATCCGGGGGACGGAGTCACTTCCGGGTCCGTGCAGGGATAAACTTGATTGGCAGACTGATAGGCATAGGCCCTCCAGCGGCAGGACACAGCGAACATCCTGCAGTGCAGCCTGTCAGAACGCCACCGCATGATATGACTGGACAACTCATTTGGGACACCTGGCACTATCAACTTTACTCTATACGCTTGTTTACATGTACCTTTGTGAGTACCAGATTTTAAAGATATATTAAAATTCGTTTTTAATACTGCACTTAGAGTGGCGCCACTGTTGTTCTTTTTCTCCAGCATCCAGAGGATTGCTTCATCCTTATCCACAGGGCTGCCTTCTACAGTTGCTTCTCATGGACTTTTATTTTAACTCACTCAATTTAGTTTTATTTGGACTTTAGCAGCTCAGAGTCTGCTTGTTTATAGCTTTTACCAATTATTTTTTGTGAAAATACCTTTCAGCAGTTATCCTCTCTGTAATATAGCTATATATATATATATGTTTTTTGGGGTTCCAACTGTTTTATATTGGTTGATTGCAGCGCTCACATGTACATATTGTTTTTTCAGTAACTGAGAGTCCTGGTGGAGTCCTTCCTGCAACTCGCTCTTCTCCCTGCCAATGAGGATGCAGGGGAAGGAGTAGATCGGGCGGCCGTGGTTGTGTGGGCGCTCGCATTATGCAGTGTCAGTGAGCAGAGGGAGGGGGGAGGAATCACCCGCAGGAGCTGACTGGGGACGCTCTCCCTCATTGACTTTTTGTAAAAAAATATATATATATTTTTTTTGGGGGGGGCACATGGTGGGGCACAGAATAATGTTGGGGGGGGGGGGGGGGTCAGGGCCCCCTCTGGCCCCCCCTAGGGACGCCATTGGAGGAGAGGAGTACTGAGGAGAGGAGAGGAGTACTAAGGAGAGGAGTACTAAGTCAATTTTGTTTTTAGGAAGCTATGTAAAGCACCCTATTGGCGCCTTCCACCAACCATGATCTGCCTACATTGTAACCTCAGAGACCAAGTGATGACATCACTGACTCTAATATAAGGTATCCAATGATAACGCACAGTTTTTTTTTACTAGCATGTTAATAGGGAGGGCAAAATGGAATAAGGGAATGTGAAATATTAGCAGTTCAACCTTTAACGGTTCATACCTTTATAGTTACTGAACCCCCTTAACCTCAGATAACGTGAATAAAACCAAACATGGTCTAATTTCGAGTCCAATAAAATCAATGTTGAATCTACTTTGTCAGCTTTCCCTCGGGTCAAGCTTTCTGACCTTTCTCCAATTCACAGTTTAACAAAACTCATGTATTTAATCACGGCTAAAAAGCGGCGTGACATTGAATTCATTCGGAAGCCGCTCCGCCATTCAGCCGGGCCTATTTATAATTCATAGAAATAGTGAGGCTTCTCGTATTCAAATTGCCTGCCTCCAATTTACATCTGTCATTCCTCTGATGATGAGAATAATATGACATATGGCGGAATCTATCAGCAATTACATTCTGAATTCCCCCCCCCCCCAAATTACCTTCAGCAATATTACAATAATCTGCAATCCGCTAGAAAACATTATGAAGGTTACAAGTTGTGAAATAAGATAACAGAGAGAGGAAATTGCATACAACATCCACACCGACATATGTCTGCAATTCAGTTATAGATTTACTTACGACATGTAACAAGTTTAAATTATGAAATGTTTTCTATATTGGCTTGGAGGACGTCTCTATTAAATCTCTAACATATTTGTCTGTGCACTTTGGGAAGAAATGAGTAGAGATAAGGGCTGATTCTGCACCACTTATCATCTATGTTAACCTCTTGATGCCCATGTAATGCATACACTGTATTGTCAAAAGTATTGGGACGCCTGCCTTTACATGCACATGAACTTTAATGGCATCCCAGTCTTAGTCCGGAGGGTTCAATATTGAGTTGGCCCCCCCTTTGCAGCTATAAGAGCTTCAGCTCTTCTGGGAAGGCCGTCCACAAGGTTCAGGAGGGTGTCTATGGGAATGTTTGACCATTCTTCCAGAAGAGCATTTGTGAGGTCAGGCACTGATGTTGGACGAGAAGGCCTGGCTCACGGTCTCCGCTCTAATTCACCCGAAAGGTATTCTATCGGGTTGAGGTCAAGACTCTGTGCAGGCCAGTCAAGTTCCTTCACCCCAAACTCGCTCATCCATGTCTTTATGGACCTTGCTTTGTGCTCTGGTGCACAGTCATGTTGGAATGGGAAGGGGCCATCCCCAAACTGTTCCCACAAAGTTGGGAGCATGAAATTGTCCAAAATGTCTTGGTGTGCTGACGCCCTAAGAGCTTCCTTCACTGGAACTGAGGGGTCAAGCCCAACCCCTGAAAACAACCCAGCGCCATAATCCCCTCCCTCCACCAAAGGACATGGATGAGCGCGTTTGGGGTTAAGGAACTTGACTGGCCTGCACAGAGTCCTGACCTCAACCCGATAGAACACCTTTGGGATGAATTAGAGTGGAGACTGCAAGAGGGGGAGAGAGAGATAGAGAAAGAGGGTGTGAGAGAGAGAGAGAGAGAGCGAGAGAGAGAGAGGGGGGGTGAGAGAGAGAGGGGCTGAGAGAGGAGGGGGGAGTGAGAGAGAGAGAGGAGGGTGAAAGAGCGGGGTGGGAGAGAGAAGGGATGTGAGAGAGGGGGTGGCTGAAAGAGTGGGGGGGGGGTGACAGAGGGGGGTGGCTGACAGAGTGGGGGGTCATTGACAGAGTGGGGGGCTGACAGACAGGGGGTGAGGGAGCAGATGAGAGAGAAACCTCAGGCAGGAGACACAGCACGCACCAGGCAGCGAGGCGGCACTCCAGGAGCAAGCGGCCGCAATCACCCACAGTCCAGCCCCACCTCCACATGTGACCAGCTCCACCGGGCCAATTACAGGCCAATTACAGACCCTCATGTCTGCCGCCCGCACATGACCCATTTGGCCAATCACAGGGTGCCCGCTGCCCATCGCTGAGCTGGGCTCGGAGTGCACCAGTACAACAGTGTGTGCCATAGATGTGGGCACTGAATGCGCCCCTGTAGATGTTGCGGCCAGTGCCACTGCCAGAGAGGGGGGCATTCTCCCCCTTGCCCCCCCCCCTTGTGGACGCCCAAGGTCATGTACAGTAGTACCGTGTAGTACTGTGAAAGCAGTCCGAGCAGCTAATTAGCTGCTGCTGGATTGCTTGCAGAAGAAGCAGGAGGGGGACGTCACTTCCGGTCCAGGGCAGAAGTAAACTTTTTTTTTCTTTAAAGCAAAAGATCGATTTTTTTAAATCTTTTGCTTTTAGAGGTAGAGGAGAGCTTTGGGGTCTTATAGACCCCAGATCTCTCTATAAAGAGGACCTGTCATCCCTTATTTCTGTCACAAGAGATGTTTACATTCCTTGTAATATGAACAAAAGTGATCAAAAAAGAAATAAAGGAACAATGTAGAAATAAAAAAAAAAGAAATAAAAATGTTTAAGCGACCCCATCCCTCCGTGCTCACCTGCAGAAGCGAACAAATATCTAAGTCGCGCACGCGTATGTAAATGGTGTTCACAACACACGTGAGGTATTGTCGCAAACGTCAGAGCATTAGTCCCCACATCTAGGATGAAAAGGACCTGGGGGTCCTAGTAGATGATAGGCTCAGCAATGGCATGCAATGCCAAGCTGCTGCTAACAAAGCAAACAGAATATTGGCATTAAAAAGGGGATCATCTCCAGAGATAAAGCGATAATTCTCCCGCTCTACAAGACTCTGGTCCGGCCGCACCTGGAGTATGCTGTCCAGTTCTGGGCACCAGTCCTCAGGAGGGATGTACTGGAAATGGAGCGAGTACAAAGAAGGGCAACAAAGCTAATAAAGGGTCTGGAGGATCTTAGTTATGAGGAAAGGTTGTGAGCACTGAACTTATTCTCTCTGGAGAAGAGACGCTTGAGAGGGGATATGATTTCAATATACAAATACCGGACTGGTGACCCTACAATAGGGAGAAAACTTTTTTGCAGAAGAGAGTTTAACAAGACACGTGGCCACTCATTAAAATTAAAAGAAAAGAGGTTTAACCTTAAACTACGTAGAGGGTTCTTTACTGTAAGAGCGGCAAGGATGTGGAATTCCCTTCCACAGGCGGTGGTCTCAGCGGGGAGCATCGATAGTTTCAAGAAACTATTAGATAAGCACCTGAACGACCGCAACATACAGGGATATATAATGTAATACTGACATATAATCACACACATAGGTTGGACTTGATGGACTTGTGTCTTTTTTCAACCTCACCTACTATGAAATTATGTAGTTCTAGCACTAGCCCTGCTCTGTAACTCTAAACTGGTAACTTGTAAACATTTCGAAAGCATCACCTATGGAGATCTTTCAGTATCATAGTTTGTTACCATTCCACGACGTGTGCAATTCAAAAGCATGACATGTTAGGTATCTATGTACTCGGTGTAACATCATATTTTATATTTGAACAAAAATTGGGTTGGAAATTTTTTTTTTCTTTGCATTAAAATTAATTAAAATGTATTTTTTAGAACAAAAATTGCATTTGAAAAACCGCTGCGCAAATACCGTGTGACATAAAAAAATACAATGGTTGTCATTTTATTCTCTAGGGTCTCTGCTAAAAAAAAAGAATTATATTGTTTGGAGTTTCTAAGTAACTTTCTAGCAAAGAATACTGATTTTTTACTTGTAAACAAAAAGTACCAGAAAAGGTCTGGAGTTGAAGTGGTGCCTTCCCACAAAGTAACACAGGTCAATCCTTGGAAGCCATACCAGGGTCCCGCTGTGGGGTAACTCCATTGCCACACCTCCAACTACATCCTTACGCAGATCATCCCTTCCATACATGGACAGACCACAATGTCTGATCTTCTCCTGCAGGCCCGGACTGGCCATAGGGCACACGGGGCATGTGCCCGGTGGGCCGGGGGGCCGCCGGGCCGCATTTCACGTCTCCCGACTCTCAGCTGCTTGGGCCGGCCCTGCTCATCCACCGCTGGCCTCTCTGCGGCCAGCTCAGTGGCCGGCTCTTTGGCCGAATCCACAGAGAATTTCTTTCTGGCAGGGTCCCGGGTCCCCACTCTGCAGCAGCTGGGCCGCTCCTTGTGCCGGTGCTGCTCACTACGGCCGGCTCCAGAGCCGTCTCCGCAGCGGTCCGGCCAGCCTCCTATTCAGCTTAGAACGGAAAAAATTAAGAGGTCAGGTCATGTGACCGTGAAGGGGGAGGAGCTGGAGGAGACTCCCTCTGCCTTATGTTGTGAAAGGACCTGGACTGCTAGAAAGGTAAGTGACACTATGCCAGCCTGACAATGATTTTTTTTGTATCTTGCCTGCCAATGTTTTTTTTATACTGCCTGCCAATGTTTTAAACTATTCATAATAAAATCATGCTTTGGTCCATCTGTCTTAGAGACCCCTTTCACACTGGGGCGGTGCGGGAGATAACAGTAAAGTGCAGCTAGTTTTAGTGGCGCTTAATCGCTGTTGCGCCAGTGGGGCGCTTTTGGCCCCCCAGAAGGGGTTAGAAAGGGCCCGCTTAGCGCTGCTTTCAAATCGCTTCTAAGGCACTTTGAAAGCGGTACCCATTCATTTTAATGGGCAGGGGCGGTGGAGGAGTGCTGTATACACAACTTTCACACTGCCCCAAAGATGTTGCTTGCAGGACTTTTTTTCCTGTCCTGCAAGCGCTCCGCCCCCAGTGTGAAAGCACAGAAGAGGCAGTTTACAGGTGCTTTACAGGCGCTATTTTTTTGCGCAAAAACGCCTGCAAAGCGCCCCAGTATGAAAGGGGTCTTACACAATGTGAGTGATGCTGAACAAAGGTTGAAAGACCTCTTTCACACCTAGGCTGCCCCATGGTAGCGGTAAAGCGCAGCTAGCTTTAGCGGCGCTTTACCGGCGCTGAAGCGCCACTTTGCAGGCGGTAGCGGGGTGCTTTTAACCCCAAAGAAGGGGTTATCAAGGGGTTAAAAGCACCCGAAAAGCAGCGCTCCCTAAACGCTTTGCAGGCTCTTCGGAAGAGCTGCCCATTCATTTCAGTGGGCAGGGCGTTTTGGGTTAGCGGTGTATACAGCACCCCCAAACTGCCCCAAAAGAAGCTGCTAGCAGAACTTTTTTCCCGTCCCGCAAGCGCACCGTCCCCAGTGTGAAAGCACTCGGGCTTAAGAGCAGGGCTTGACTGGGAATACAAACCAGCCCTGGAAATAATTTCATAACAGCCCCATAGCATTTTTATACCAGTCCTCATCGTAACGTCATTATTTTCTTGTTCATGAAAGGGAAAACTGTGCATTTTAAAGCACATTTGAAGAGCGTATTATATATAGATAAGACAGATATGAAAGCACATAGGGCTAGGGATATATACATATATATGTATACATAAAACAGCAAATTTCAGTTAAAAGTAGTAAAAGTGAAGCAATCATCAAGGGGGAAACCTGGGACTCTGGGAATGTGAAGAGGGGAGGGGGACCACCTTCCGCAGAAAATACACTAAGGTAAGAGGGGGGGGGGTTACTGATATAGAGGGGAAACATTTATATCAGTGCCCCCTTACATTATTGTATTCACTCCTCCCTTACATCAGTGATGGTGCCCCCACCACCCCCTCTTAATGTGTACTGTAGAATGGGTTTCTCTGCCCAGTGTCCATTCTCTGCTTCTTTGCTCCTCTGGGCCCAAGGCAGCTTCCCCTCCTGTCCACTCCTTGTCCTGGCCCTGAATGACCCCTAGTATTGGTGCCAGTATACGCAGTAATGACCACCCGAAACTGGGGTTAATAAACACTGTGACACCCTAAATTCATCCTCCAAGCACAAATCCCCCACCCCAGTTCAAATCCTTTTCCATCCCACAAACCCCCTCCCCCCTTCTATCACAATTTTCCATCACAACTACCGTTACGCCCCCCCCCCCCCCCAATTCCTCCTCCCAGGAAAAATGTACTCCCCACTTCTAGTACAAATCTCCCCACTAAATCTTCCAGTGCTAATTCTCTTCTTCATCTACCACATACCTCCCAGCCTCAGCTTCGACGGCCTGGAGCAATTCCTGGTCCTTCCCCATCCGCTCCGCAGTGCTGTAACCCTGGGGGG
The DNA here is from genome assembly GCA_037952835.1 of Lithobates septentrionalis. NCBI lineage: Eukaryota > Metazoa > Chordata > Amphibia > Anura > Ranidae > Lithobates > Lithobates septentrionalis. The sequence continues at coordinate 2,252,510 of JBBDGP010001333.1, read as the reverse complement.
GTGGCGATCCTTAGTACTGGAGAGGAAGGACAGGTCCTGGTGGAACTTCCCCATCATTCTTCCCTGGAGAGGAGGACGGGGAGTTGGGGACACCAGGTCAGATGCGCTGCTGGGGGGAGAGCATTCCTCCAGCCGGGAGGAGCCAAGAACACCTGGGGACGTTTTCCATTTTTGGGAGCGGGACAGTGGGAGCCCTGGGGAGGAGCCAAGAACACCTGGGGACGTTTTCCATTTTCGGGAGAGGGACAGGGGGAGCCCTGGGGAGGAGCCAAGAAAACCTGGGGACGTTTTCCATTTTCAGGAGCGGGACAGGGGGAGCCCTGGGGAGGAGGCAAGAACACCTGGGGACGTTTTCCATTTTCAGGAGCGGGACAGGGGGAGCCCTGGGGAGGAACCAAGAACACCTGGGGATGTTTTCCATTTTCGGGAGCGGGACAGGGGGAGCCCTGGGGAGGAGCCAAGAACACCTGGGGACGTTTTCCATTTTCGGGAGCGGGACAGGGGGAGCCCTGGGGAGGAGCCAAGAACACCTGGGGACGTTTTCCATTTTCGGGAGCGGGACAGGGGGAGCCCTGGGGAGGAGCCAAGAACACCTGGGGACGTTTTCCATTTTCGGGAGCGGGACAGGGGGAGCCCTGGGGAGGAGCCAAGAACACCTGGGGACGTTTTCCATTTTCGGGAGCGGGACAGGGGGAGCCCTGGGGAGGAGCCAAGAACACCTGGGGACGTTTTCCATTTTCAGGAGCGGGACAGGGGGAGCCCTGGGGAGGAGCCAAGAACACCTGGGGACGTTTTCCATTTTTGGGAGTGGGACAGGGAGAGCCCTGGGGAGGAGCCAGGAACATCTGGGGACGTTTTCCATTTTCGGGAGCGGGACAGGGGGAGCCCTGGGGAGGAGCCAAGAACACCTGGGGACGTTTTCCATTTTCGGGAGCGGGACAGGGGGAGCCCTGGGGAGGAGCCAGGAAAACCGGGGGGGCGTTCACCATACTCAGGAGCCGGCCGGGGTAGGGGGTGCCAGCCGCCGGGGTGAGCCCAGGGGAGGAGCAAGGTACACTGAGCAGCCAGGAGTGGGAGGGAGAGAGAGAGCATTCACAGTTTTACACACAGGCTAGTGGCGGCCGTGCGGGGGGAGGGGGCGTGGAAGGGAGAGAGCGCACAGCAATGAAGCCGCAGCTGACAGAATTTTATCGCTGTATTGAAGGATACCCCCCCCCAGTTCTCATATTGGCTCCACTTATCCATCCCCAGGACAGATACCTGAAGGTTGGGACCTGAGGTATGCTCATGCTGCTTTGTCCGGGTTTCAGGGGGACAGAAACCCGGGCACAAGTGTCATAACCTGTACTGTCCGGGTCATTCCCGTACAGGTGGCAACCCTAATCAACTTTTCTATAAGCAAATGTCTATAAGGCGAGAACAAGAGAGAAACAGGCGGCAAGTACTACAGCGGCGTGTAGATGTAATAAAAGTTATAGGAAAGCAAGGTTTGAGTTATAGGGGAGATAAAGATGAGGCTGCCTATAATTTAGAGGACGTAACGAAAGACCATGGAAATTTTTCTTCTCGTCAGCAAGTATGACATTTGTCTGAAAGATCATGTAAACAGCAAGAAACTGCAATCTTCTGGAGGAAAAGGAATAGGATCTTTGATAACCTTGCTCTCAAAAACAACAGTTAACAAAGTAACACAAGCTATTCGGATGCATATCCAGGAAAATATCTCAAAAGAAGTGAGGGAAGCCGGGATGTTTTCAATTCAGAATAATACAACTCAAGACATCACTTCAAAAGATCAATGCTCCATAACTGTTCGCTATGTGACTGATTGTATCAATGAAAAGCTTCTTGCAATTGTTGAATGTGAATCTTCAACAGGGCAAATGAAAGTTGCTAATGAAAGTCTTAAAATCATGCAAACGTAACCGCTTGCCCGACCAGCGCATGTCGATATATGTCGGCACAATGGCACAGCTGCGCAAATGGGCGTACCTGTAGGTCCCCTTTAAGACATGGCATTGTGGGCACACGCGCACCCCACCAGCAGCGCGTACTCCGTGACCGTGCCCATGGGTCCCGCAGACTCGATTTCCACCGGTGTCCTGTGAACGTGTCACGGAGCGGCAGAATGGGGAGATGTAAACAAGGCATTTCCCCATTCTGCCTAGTGACATGACAGAGATCTACTGCTAACTGTGATCGGGAGCAGTGATCGTTGTCATGTCAGTGGTAGCCCATCCCCCCCACAGTTAGAATCACTGCCTAGGCCCCAATTTTTCTGAGAATATTTGAATTGACAACACCATCGTTCAAATATCTGCAAACAACTCAGATGGATATCTCAAAAGCTTATTCAAATGGTGCAGGGAACTTATGAAAAACGTAAAAAAATTACACGAGATTTTGATTCTATACAAATGACTGCTGAATGCTGATACGTTTGTTAAGTGGGCAAATGACGAGATTCAAGAAGAAGAAAATTACCACCTAGAAGTACAGACCACTTTGCCTAAAAAGGAAAAAGAAAGCGAATGGCGGATAAGACTGATGACGATGTAGCAGTTTCTGATGCTGTTTCAGCTTATAAGATACGTGTGCACAATGTAATCTTGGATACGGTCACAGAGAGCATGAATCGCCGCTTTCTCTCCATTGGGACTCTCTATGCCGACTTTGCTTGCTTGGAACCAGCTTTTCTGATATGAAAAAAAATCTGGACTTCAGGTACCAGCAATGGAAGAACTCAGCAAACGATTACCGTATATACTCGAGTATCATGCCGCGTACACACGGTTGGACTTTCTATCCTACTTGGTCCGGCACACTTTCCGATGGACTTTGTCCGCCAGGTGCGCCGGACTTTAAAACGGGCGGACTTGCCCACACACGCCGGGACTTTCCGGCGGGCTAGGTCCGCCCGTCTTTCCGACGGACTTTCGCCGGAGTTCCGGCGGACTTTCAGAATGAACGGACTTGCCCACACACGGACAAGTCCATTCATTTTGAACGTGACTCAGGTGCGACGGGACTAGCAAAGATGTCAATCTTGCCGCTTTTATCGGCGAGATTGACACCTTGCGAGCCCCATTGCGGGGCATACCAGGCCCTTAGGTCTGGTATGGATTATAAAGGGAAGCCCCTACGCCGAAAAAACGGCGTGGGGTCCCCCCTAAAATCCATACCAGACCCCGATCCGAGCACGCAGCCTGGCCGGTCAGGAAAGGGGGTGGGGACGAGCGAGCGCCCCCCCCCCCTCCTGAACCGTACCAGGCCGCATGCCCTCAACATGGGGGTTGGGTGCTTTGGGGGAGGGGGGCTTCCCTTTATAATCCATACCAGACCTAAGGGCCTGGTATGCTCCGCGCTCGCCGCAATAGGAAAATTTGTTTTTCCTATTGCAGCGAGCGCGAGATGCAATACCCTGCCCTCGTGTCGTATCTGGTCCGTCGGACCAGCATACACACGAGCGGGCTTTCCGTCTGACCAGCACACACATGAGCGGACTTTCCGCCCGAAACTGAGTCCGACGGAAAGATTTAAAACTTGTTTCAAATCTAGGTCCGGCGGGCTTTTGGGAAAAAGTCCACCGGAAAAGTCCGCCGGCGCCCACACACGGGCGGATTGTCCGGCACACTCTGGTCCGCCGGACCAAGTATGCCGGAAAGTCCGACCGTGTGTACGCGGCATCAGTCAACTTTTTCAGCACATTTTTTATGCTGAGAAAACCCCCCTCGGCTTATACTCGAGTGAGGATGCAGCCTCACTTTGCCCATCTGCAGCCGTACCTTTGATAACCAAAGCAGCGGGTGTCTCCCGCTGTGTCATGCAGTCTGTTCGGCGGCCGTCCACTGTAACAAACCCCCGCCTCCTCCTCGTCCGTGATAGACGGAACACTGATACACAGGGCTGGTCTGGCCTACCGGGATACGGGGACATTTCCCGGTAGGCTGCCTGCCCTGGGGCCGCTTTGATCTATGCTGTGGCTGCAGTGCAGTGCCCCCCTCCCTCCTCCTCCCCCTCCTCCTCCCGCCTACTTGTCACACAGCGGAAGACCGCTGTAATACAGAACTGAGTGTGAAAAGTTTGCCCGCTCTGTGATAAAAGTCCCGCCCTCCTCCTAGAGCAGCTCGTGTGATAGACTCAGTGTTCTGTCTATCACATGAGCTGGTCTAGGAGGAAGCCAGTGACAGCGCCCCAGGCTAGTCTGAGGGGGGGAGGGTCACTGATGTAAGGGGGAGTAAATACAATAATATAATGCCGCGTACACACGAGCGGACTTTTCATCCGGGCTGGCCCGACGGACTATCTGACGGACTTTCGACGGACTTCCAACGGACTTTCCGAACGAACGGACTTGCCTACACACGATCACACCAAAGTCCGACGGATTCGTACGTGATGACGTACGACCGGACTAAAATAAGGAAGTTGATAGCCAGTAGCCAATAGCTGCCCTAGCGTGGGTTTTTCGTCCGTCGGACTAGCATACAGACGAGCGGACTTTTGGATAGGAACTGGGTCCGGCGGAGTTCCGACGTAAAGATTTGAAACACGTTCCAAATCTAAAGTCCGTCAGATTTTCGACCGAAAAAGTCCGCTGCAGGTCCGATGAAGCCCACACACGGTCGAATTGTCCGCCGGACTCGGTCCGTCGGACCAGTCCGGCCGAAAAGTCCGCTCGTGTGTACGCTGCATAGGGGGGCACTGATATAAAGGTTTCCCCCCTATATCATTAACTAATGCGCCCCCTTACCCTAGTGTATTCTTTCTGCGGAAGGTGGTCTCTGGTCAACAGAGCCCCCCCCCCCCACATTCCCAGAGTTCCAGGTGTCCCCCTTGATGATTGCTCCACTTTTACTACTTTCAACTGAAATTTACTGTTTTATATATATATATCTCTAGCTATCTATCCCTAGCCCTATGCGCTTACATATATGTCTTATCTATATATAATACGCTCTTCAAATGTGCTTTAAAGTGCATGGTTTTCCCTTTTTATGAACAAGAAAATAATGGCGTTATGATGGTTATCATGTTGGGCTGGTATAATAATGCTATGGGGCTGGTGTGAAATTATTTCCAGGGCTGCTTTTAATTCCCAGTCCGGCCCTGCTGATACAATGCTGGGAAACTGAATCAGTGTTCCGTCTATCACAGACAAGGAGGAGGCTTTGTTACAGTGGACGGCCGATGAACAGACTGCATGACGCTGTGGGAGAAACCGGCTGTTTTGGTTATCAAAGGTACAGCTGCAGATGGGCACAGTGAGGCTGCAGATGGGCATTGATGATACAGGTGGGCACAGTGAGGCTGCAAATTGGCACAGTGAGGCTGCAGATGGGCATTGTTTACGCAGTAGCTGCTGCATTTCCCACCCTAGGCTTATACTCGAGTCAATACATTTTCCCCGTTTTATTGTGGTAAAATGAGGTGTCTCGGTTTATATTCGGGTCGGCCTGTACTCGAGTTTATACGGTATTTCGATTGGATGAGGGAGCAACAGCAGAAAATATGCGTTCCCCAATGGCAAATTTTGCAATGCAGTGGGATAGGCTGAAATCATCACCTCTTGAAGAATTTAGTATTGTAGAAGATGTATCTATGGAAAACCAGGAAAGCAAATGAACAGAAACAGAACTGGTCAACAAATCTTGCATTAACCACTTAAGCCCCGGACCATTTTGCTGACCAAAGACCAGAGCACTTTTTGCGATTTGGCACTGCGTCGTTTTAACTGACAATTGCGCGGTCGTGCGACGTGGCTTCCAAACAAAATTGACGTCCTTTTTTCCCACAAAAAGAGCTTTCTTTTGGTGGTATTTGATCACCCCTGCGCTGTGCTATAAACAAAAAAAGAGCGACAATTTTGAAAAAAACGCATTATTTTTACTTTTTGCTATAATAAATATCCCCAAAAAATATATAAAAAAACAATTTTTTTCCTCAGTTTAGGCCGATACATATATTTGGTAAAAAAAATTGCAATAAGCGTTTATTGATTGGTTTGCTCAAAAGTTAAAGCCTCTACAAAATAGGGGTTAGTTTTATGGCATTTTTATTAATAATTATTTTTTTTTACTAGTAATGGCGGCGATCTGCGATTTTTATTGTGACTGCGACATTATGGCGGACACATCGGACAATTTTGACACATTTTTGGGACCAATGTCATTTTTACAGTGATCAGTGCTATAAGAATGCATTGATTACTGTAAAAATGACACTGGCAGTGAAGGGGTTAACCACTAGGGGGCGGGGAGGGGTTAAGTGTGTCCTAGGGAGTGATTCTAATGCCCCGTACACACGGTCGGACTTTGTTTGGACATTCCGACAACAAAATCCTAGGATTTTTTCCGACGGATGTTGGCTCAAACTTGTCTTGCATACACACGGTCACACAAAGTTGTCGGAAAATCTGATCGTTCTAAACACGGTGACGTAAAACACGTACGTCCGGACTATAAACGGGGCAGTGGCCAATAGCTTTCATCTCTTTATTTATTCTGAGCATGCATGGCACTTTGTCTGTCGGATTTGTGTACACACGATCGGAATTTCTGACAACGGATTTTGTTGTCGGAAAATTTTATATCCTGCTCTCTAACTTTGTGTGTCGGAAAATCCGATGGAAAATGTCCGATGGAGCCCACACACGGTCGGAATTTCCGACAACACGCTCCGATCGGACATTTTCCATCGGAAAATCCGACCGTGTGTACGGGGCATTAATGTTAGGGGGCGTGGCTACGAGTGACACATCACTGATCACTGCTCCCGATCACAAGGAGCTGTGATCAGTGACAGTGTCAATAGGCAGAATGGGGAGATGCTTGTTTACATTAGCATCTCCCCGTTCTTCAGCTCCGTGAGACGATCGCGGGTATCCCACGATCCTACTCACGGAGCTCCTGGCAGGGTCATGCGCGCGCCGGCGGCGGCACAAACACGTGACAACACGGTGGCAAATTCAAAGGGACGTACCTGTACGCCCATTTGCCCAGCCGTGCCATTCTGCCGATGTATATGCACATGTGGCGGTCGGCAAGTGGTTAACTGATGTCTATAATGTCATTGGTTTAGCCTACAAATTTTTGCTTACACTATCTTTTATTTAAGTCGCCTGTGAAAGAAGTTTCTCCACGTTGAAGTTTATTAAAACCCGTCTAAGAAGTTCTGTATCTCAAGGGCATTTGAGCTCTTTGATGCTGATGGCAATCGAAAAGGATATACTAATGAACCGTGATTCTGATGATGTCAAAGACAGATTTGAAGAAACCAGTGAACTTCTACGAAACTTGCTGATTCCTTAGTGCAGTTATTTTATTCTGTGATTTTGAATATAAAAAAAAAAATATATGCCAAAAAATGTAATATATTTTGCTATCTGTTATTGTTTTGAATCGTTCATTAAGGACCAAGCCTCTTTCTGAGATTTATTGTTTAAAAACAGTTTTTTTTTTTGCTAGAAAATTACATAGAACCCCCAAACATTATACATTTTTTTTCTAACACCCTAGAGAATAAAATGGCGGTTGTTGCAATACTTTCTTGTCACACCGTATTTACGCAGCGGTCTTACAAGCGCACTATTTTTGGAAAAAATACACTTTTTTGAATTAAAAAATAAGACAACAGTAAAGTTAGCCCAATTTTTTTTTATAATGTGAAAGATAATGTTACGCCGAGTAAATTGATACCCAACATGTCACGCTTCAAAATTGCACCCGCTCGTGGGATCGCAATAAAATTTTACTCTTAAAAATCTCCATAGGCCACATTTAAAAATTCTACAGGTTGCATGTTTTAAGTTACAGAGGAGGTCTAGGGCTAGAATTATTGCTCTCGCTCTACCGATCGCGGCGATACCTCACCTGTGTGGCTTGAACACCATTTCCATATGCGGGCGCTACTCATGTATGCGTTCGCTTCTGCACACGAGCTCGGCGGGACAGTACGCGTTTAATAAAAATGTTTTTTCTTATTTATTTTACCTTTTATTTTTTATTTTTACACTGTTCTTTTTTAAAAAAAAAAAAATTGTGTCCTTTTTATTCCTATTACAAGTAATGTAAACATCCCTTGTAATAGAAAAAAAGCATGACAGGACCTCTTAAATGTGAGATCTGGGGTCAAAAAGACCTCAGATCTCATATTTACACTAAAATGCAATAACAAAAAAATGTGTCATTTAAAAAAAAAAAAAAAGGCCCTTTAATAACTATGGGCGGAAGTGACGTTTTGACGTCGCTTCCGCCTAGAGTTGCCACCTCATCCCTTTAAACCTGAACTATGAATTACTCAGGTTCTGTGGCTGATTAAAGTGGTAATTAAACTCACTTGTTGCCTTATCTGCATTTAATTTAGCCTCAGAACCTGTGTAATTCATATATGTTCGGGTTTAAAGGGATGAGGTGGCAACCCTACTTCCGCCCTGCAATGGTATGGAGATGGGTGGGGGCCATCTTCCCCTCACTCGTCTCCATACCAAGCCAGGAAGAGGACCCGATCGCCTTCTTTTTGGTTGAAAATGTATACTTTATTTTGCAAGAAAATATACAAAAAAAACAAATACTTCAACAGGGTACATTCCACTCTGTACTGTGACTCAGCGCATAGAATACACTACATAACAATACAGTTCCAAGCATACAAATAAATGACATTCATCCTGCGGTATGATGCCTGATGTGTTGCGCAGAGTAATAGTACCCCGAAACATCACATCACGCATGACGCCGCATTACCCTAAAAGCATTATTTCAAAAACATGTCACAAAATGTCAAGTCATACTGTCAAAATAGCCTTCAACTGACAACGGGTGTGATGGGGGGGGGGGGGGGGAGGAGGTGGGGAAGTGGAGGGAGAAAGAGTACCCTTGACACTCCTCACATTAATGAAAAAGATGGAGATCTCAGCCATAATGAAAAAGCGTATGAGGTATGAGCAAGGGGCCAAACCTACCTACCCGGGGGGGGGGGGGTTTGACTCTTTCATTGCCTCAGCTGCCTGTCCTGTGTTCTGGATTAGGGCCAGCTCCACCAGGACATCGACTATCATCTGGTTGAGGTTGAGGGTGGATTTAGGCACGGTGTCGGCCATGATCTCCTCCTCTTCCTCCTCTCCCGCATACTCAAGGTCCTCCACTACTGGCTCTGGTCCAGCGCTATCGCGCTGGACCCCGTTGGGCCGTTTGATGGAGGCAGCGGGTTCCTCTGCTGTTGGGCTCTCTGGCTTCCGTTTCCCCACCCTCCCCCCTCCAGTGCCCGATCGCCTTCGCCCGCTACCGACGGCTCCAGTAAGGGGTGGAGGGCACCGGAGAGCAGCGGGAGGAGGGGGGGCTCTCCCACCACCGATAAAAGTGATCTTGCGGCAAATCCGTTGCAGAGACCACCATTATCAGACCGCCCGCCGAAGAAGAGGATACTGGGGTTATGGCAGCTAGCTGCTGCCATAACACAGATACCCCTCTTCAAATTTAGGACGTATATCAGTGTGCGGCGGTCCGGAAGTGGTTAAAGATTTTTCACCCAGGGGTGGACTGACAACTCATGGGGCCCCCAGGCAATAGGAGATTATGGGGCCCCCAGGCAATCAGAGATTATGTGGCCACACAGTATACACACACACAGTATACAATCACACAGTATACACATACATGTTTCTATTGGCTGAGAGGGTACTGGAGAGGTGGGGCAGCTATAATCTCGGGATTTTTAGACCAAAAGGATGTTGGTAAGGGACATTTCAGAGACAGATGTAAAAAAACACAGATTTTTACATACTGTTCCTGGTTTTACTAAGGCTAGCAACCCTGATGGGGCCCCCTAGTGGCCCAGGGCCCCCCGGGCAGTGCCCAAGTGGCTCAATGGTCAGTCCGCCCCTGGTTTCACCTTATATATTGAATCCATTCTATCATTTATTATCATATATTTACATAATTCCAAATAATTGACAAGTTACAGTGACGGAAGCAGGCTAAATATAACTAAAATACATTGAGAAACCGGTTGTCATTATTTGTAATTTTTTTTTTTAATGGGCTGCTCAGCTTAGAATGCCCGGGACTATTGCCCGAGTCCCGGGTCTGTTCTCCTGCATTTATCATCTCCCAGAAAGACAGTAAATGACACGTGGTGGGGGAGGCACACACCATAACCACATACTGTTAACCCCCGAGACACAAAATATTAACCCTTTGATTACTCAACATGATTACTATTTAGACACCTGCCTTCATATATATTCGCAGGAGCTCCGCTATCAAGTTTTGAAGCTCTAGCTAATAATTAGTGGAATTCTCTGCTGTGTTAATGACGGTGCAAGCCAAACCAGGGCTGAAAACATCTAATAACCATGATAACTAGATTCCATCACATCATTTTATGGGGGCGGGGGGTGGGGGGGGGAAGCTCCTGAGAGTTCTCCTGGCCGTAATATTCAGATTTAATTCTCCCTCTCCCCTGCAATGATAAATAGGGGAAGTGGTTGCAGATCCAATTAGCGAGAAGCACTCCAGAACGAATATCCCCACCAGAACTCTTGCGCTCGTCCCGCGTGACCTCTCTTATTTCCTTGTTCGTAATTAGAGGCACTCAGGGGGGCCCCGGAGGACGATTCCAACACTCAAGAGTCAACTCAATTTCATCCAAGAGGTCTTTGAAGAAGACTTCCCATTACCGCTAAGAGTCTTCTTATGGCTCTATGCAAAGCAGCACTTAGAAAGAGTTTAGGAATGTCTTTTTTTTCTGAAAAATCTTGGTAATATGTAAAAGATGTCACTTCTAAGAAGGTCTGGGTACTCTACAGGGCCACTGGTATAGTTAGGAATGGTAGGAGAGCCAATGAATGCAGGACATGTATGTACTGTATTTACTATGCAAATTCCCTTTGATATGCCTTAGTTGTTCCTTACTGTACATTTAAATTCATATCGTACTGTCCAGCAAAAGGAGCATTGCCTTTTTTTCTTAACCACTTCACTACTGGGCCCTTCCTGCCCAGGCCAATTTTCAGCTTTCAGCGCTGTCACACTTTAATTGACTATTGTGCGGTCATGCAGCGCTGTACCCAAATTAAATTTTTATCAATTTTTTTGTGAGACAGATGGAGCTTTATTTTGTTGGTATTTAATAACCACTGGGTTTTTTTATTTTTTGCTGAACAAACGAACGAAGACCGAAACGTTTCTTAGTTTCTGTTATAAAATTTTGTAAGTAAGTAACTTTTCTCCTTCACTGATGGGCACTAATGGGCAGCATTTATGGGCACCGATGGCCACTGGTGAGAAGGCAGCAATATGCAGCACTGATGGGCATTGATAGGCAGCACTGATGAGCACTGATAGGTGGCACTGATGGGCACTAATATACAGCACTGATGGGCACTGATAGGAGGCACTGATGGACACTGATAGGCATCACTGATGGGCCACGATGGGCGGCATTTATGGGCACTGATGGGCACTGATGAGGAGGCAGTAATATGCAGCACTGATGAACACTGATAGGCGGCACTGATATGCAGCACTGATGGGCACTGATAGGTGGCACTGATAGGCAGTACTGATGGGCCCCGATGGGCAGCATTTATGAGCACTGATGGGCACTGATGAGGAGGCAGTAATATGCAGCACTGATGGGCACTGTTAGGCAGCACTGATAGGCGGCAGTGATGGGCGGCACTGATAGGCACTGATGAGGAGGCACTGATGGGCACTAATTGGCATCACTGATAAGCATTACTGGTGGGAACAGACAGGCATCACTGATGGGCCCAGATGGGCGGCATTTATGGGCACTGATGGGCATTGATGGGCACTGATGAGGAGGCAGTAATATGCAGCACTGATGAGCACTGATAGGCAGCACTGATATGCAGCACTGATGGGCAATGATAAGTGGCACTGATGGGCACTGATAGGCGGTACTGATGGGCCCCGATGGGCAGCATTTATGAGCAATGATGGGCACTGATGAGAAGTCAGTAATATGCAGCACTGATAGGCACTGTTAGGCGGCACTGATAGGTGGCAGTGATGGGTGGCACTGATAGGCACTGATGAGGAGGCACTGATGAGGAGCCACAGATGGACACTGATTGGCATCACTGATGAGCATTACTGGTGGGAACGGACAGGCATCACTGATGGGGCTGCACTGATAATGATTACCAATACAGACGCCCCCACCGAGGAAAGCCACTTATCGGCTCTCCTCTCCTCACACACTGTCAGCGTGAATAGAGGAATGCCGATAACCGGCACTTCCTATTTACACTGTGATCAGCTGTGGTAAAGAACCTACGTCATATGCTCTTTACCGTGATTGTAGATGCAGCTTGTCCGAGAGATAAGCCGCACCACCGATTGCTGCGCTACGCACAAGTGGCTTGTTCTGAGGGACATTATATGACGTCCAGTCAGAACAATGAAACCCCCACCCGGCTGTCATTTTGCTTTAGGCCGGGTTAGGAAGTGGTTAAACAACTCTTGCCACAACTACTTGTGTTGTATTAGCAAGCTGGCACTTCAGCAGTGTGTTTAAAGCGGAACTACACTGCATCTGAGCACCAGAAAGCAAAAACGCAATTTCATTTATTTTTAACATTCAAAGCAAACTCTCCCATCCATCTATGACTCCATGCATTATTTTGCTGAGAAATCACTTTGAAAAACACCCCCCTAGCATCTCTGGCCATGGCCATCTTTAGTAAGGGCAGATGATTCATGTAGCATTGACTTCCTGGAATCCATTTGCCTTTAGTTCGGGCAAACAAGCAGGAGGGTGTGCCTAACTGAGAAAGTCTCCCCCCCCTCCAGAAAATGTATGACATCATTTACCTAGGCAAGAAAGAAGGAAGTAACTGAAGAAATGTAAAAAAAAAAAAAAGTAGTTTGGTGTGCTTAACCACTTAAATTCCAGAAGTTTTCACCCCCTTCATGACCATGCGGGGTGTGCGGGGTGGGTGAGGCCAGTTGGAGCCAGCGGAGGGCCCCATGGAGGAGGAGGTCAGGGTGGAAAAGCTCTTTTTTGCAGAGGCCACCAGAGATCCTGGTGGAGATGGGATACAGGCTCAGCTACCCCTCCTGGCACTGCTGGACAGGTGAGAGCTTGGAAGACTGGTGCTTCCTTAGGTGTGTGTGACACTGCCCCCCACCTGTGATCCTGCCCCCCAGCTGTGACACTGCCTCCCACCTGTCCTGCTGCCCCCACCTGTCCCACTGCCCCCCCCACCTGTTCCACTGCCCCCACATGTCCTGCTGCTTCCCACTTGTCCCGCTGCCCCCCACCTGTGACACTGCCCCCCACCTGTGATCCTGCCCCCAACCTGTGACACTGCCTCCCACCTGTCCTGCTGCCCCCACACCGGTGACACTGCTTCTCACCTGTCCCACTGCCCCCCCACTTGCCCCACTGCCCCCACCTCTCACGCTGCTTCCCACTTGTCCCGCTGCCCCCCACCTGTGACACTGCCTCCCACCTGTCCTGCTGCCCCCCACCTGTGACACTGCCTCCCACCTGTCCTGCTGCCCCCCCCACCGGTGACACTGCCTCCCACCTGTCACACTGCCCCCCCACTTGTCCCACTGCCCCCACCTGTCCCTCTGCTTCCCACTTGTCCCGCTGCCCCGCACCTGTGACACTGCCTCCCACCTGTCCTGCTTCCCCCCCACCTGAGACACTGCCTCTAATCTGTGATGCTGCCCGCCCACCTTTTCTGCTGCCCTCCATACCTTACCCGCTGCCCCCCCACCTGTCCTGCTGCCCCCCACCTGTGACACTGCCTCTCACCTGCCCCGCTGCCCCACCACCTGAGACACTGCCTCTAATCTGTGATGCTGCCCCCCCCACCTTTTCTGCTGCCTCCCATACCTTTCCAGCTGCCCCCTTCCATGACACTCCCCCCTCCTGTCCCGCTGACCTCCTCCCATGACACTTCCCCCTCCAGTTCCGCTGCCCCTTTGTGTCACGCTGCTCTTCTCCTGTGACACTCCCCTCTCTTAACCCACTGCCCCCCACCTGTCCCCCTGCTCCCTTCCATTCCCACTTTCCCCCATTTTGTGGTAGGAGAAGATGGGACTGGAGGAGGAGGAGGAAATGGGATGGAGGAGATGTGACTGGAGGAGGAATGGGATGGAAGAGATGTGACTGGAGCAGGAGGAGGACATGGGATGGAGGACATTTGACTGGAGGAGGAGGAACGTGGGATAGAGATGGAGGAGGGCGTGGGATGGCCAGTGGGTGGATTCTGTGGGACAACCAGTGGGAAGGCCCTGGGGATTGTTGGTGGTCAGGCCCGGGGGGGAGGGGTGGGGGTGGGGGCTGGGCCTAAAGCTGTGTAAGGGGCCCCAAGATTTCTTGTGGCTGCCCTGCTAGCAAGGTGTACCTAATAAATTGGTCGGTGAGTGTATTCGCCTTAGTTTCACCAGGAGGTAAAATGGCCCTTTATGTTTCAATTCTTCAAATACCATAGAGCCCATAGAAAGGTTTGGTTTTTACAATGTACTTTGTGATACTCACAGTATTTAGCTCTCATTTACTAGAAACTGTTGACAAGCAGGCAGATAATTAGTGATGAGCAAATTGCAGAAACTGGTCATTTTGTCCTCACTCCTCCTCACTGACCAAAAGGGGCCAAAAAAATGTACTGTATCTTCTAATGATGAGCTGGTGCATGACTGATTTGTCCAAATATGACTATGTACTTTGTAATGACATGGTGCATTCATAAGGCCACAGACCATGTAATTAACTTGATACTTTCAACATTCATTTGGGCTTTTAATCCAACAAGGCCAAAGCAGATCATTTCAACTGCAAAGAGGACTGTGGGTTCTGCTTCGCTGAATCACTGGCAGAACAGTACAAGTGACAAAAACAAATAATGAATTATCAGGCAAAGGCAGAGTCCATAAAGCAGGCATCAGTCTGGGTAGAATGCATTCAGGCAGAGCAGAGTAACAAAAGCAGAGCTCAAGGCCAGGGCTGGTGTTAGAAATCATGGGGCCCCGTACAGCCTGCCTGACAGGGCCCCTCTGAACATATCAAAACAATATTTTCACTAAAAAATACACTAAACTAAACTCAACTACACTTCTAAATACTTATGTAGCACCCTGGGGTTTAGACAGGGAGCTCCTCACAAATTTACCAGGAGTCTTGGTCGATTGATAGAGATCTATTGATTTCTCCCTAAGTTTGGCCTTGTTGCACTTTTCTCTTCTACCACTAGGTGGCCCGGTACTTGGTGATACTAGATATGAGAAGGGCAACCCAAGGTCAGGTTATGAGTATATGGGGTATCTCAGTCAATGGGCAGGGGTTTTCTTGAATCCCTTGGCCTGCTGGGAGAACCTATATATTCGGGTGAGGTCAGGTGATCTCTGTTCTGGGCAATCTGGACGGCTGTCTGGGTGGACGTGTGTCATACCCCCCGGGCTGCTAGGCCGGAGATTGGGTCTATCCTGGGGACATCTGGCTGCTAGGCTGTGTGAGGGCCTATCCAGAAGTAAAGAGAGCAGCGCAGGATTGGAATTGTAGCTTCCAGTCCAACCAGAAGTGACGGTTCTGCTGGCCGGAGAACCTGTCAGTGGTCGGAGGCAGAAGGGAAGCTGTCGCCACTAAGGGACCAACCACCTTTACCAGGGACAACAGTGAGTAACTGAAGAAAGTACCGGAACCACATTCTCACCGAACAGGAAACTTCAGGCGGTGATCAAGTCAGGGATCCAACCCGTAGAGGAGACGCTTGCAGAGCAGCCTTGTGAGTCAAGCCAAGGACCTCATCGGTCAGCAGGGGTGAAGCTTGAGAAGTAACTGGAGTGCCAAGCTAGGGACCCAGCAGGGAAGCGTGGGTGACGCTTGAGGGGATACCACCACAAACCTTGGAGGAGCTCAAGGGATTCAGAGTCAGTGAATCAGAGGGTCTAGTGAGAGACCGGGAGCTCAGTGTTTGAAGAACTACAAGAGGCAGTTGTAGTGGAGCTGAAAGGACTGTTACGTTTGAGTTAGGAACTGTTAAAGACTGTAAAATAGGAGACAGCATTCCTGCATGTGTGGATGTGGCGCCTTGCTGGGGGCCTTTCCCTGTACGGCTGTCTTCCTATTGAAGTCTTGGAGTCTACCAGTTGAATCTATTAAGGGGGTCCTGGCCCTAACCCTCTTTCCCCAGAAAATACAATAAGGACTGTCAAAATAAATAAAACCTCTTTTACATCCAAGAAGTGTCTGGCGCCCAATGACTTTCACCATCTTTGCACACACTATGCCTCACAACCCACTACATATTGAAGGATGTCAGCTATCTTTGGCCTTGGAGGTCCTCATTAGACTGGACAAGGCTGGAGACCTTGCTACACTTAAAAATTATTTTTTATACAATTTGTTAGTTACAGTGGGGCAAAAAAGTATTTAGTCAGCCACCAATTGTGCAAGTTCTCCCACTTAAAAAGATGAGAGAGGTCTGTAATTGTCATCATAGGTATACCTCAACTATGAGAGACAAAATGTGGAAACAAATCCAGACAATCACATTGTCTGATTTTTAAAGGAATTTATTTGCAAGTTATGGTGGAAAATAAGTATTTGGTGACCTACAAACCAGCAAGATTTCTGGCTCTCACAGACCTGTATCTTCTTCTTTAAGAGGCTCCTCTGTCCTCCACTCATTACCTGTATTAATGGCACCTGTTTGAACTTGTTATCAGTATAAAAGACACCTGTCCACAACCTCAAACAGTCACAAACTCCACTATGGTGAAGACCAAAGATCTGTCGAAGGACACCACAAACAAAATTGTAGACCTGCACCAGGCTGGGAAGACTGAATCTGCAATAGACAAGCAGCTTGGTGTGAAGAAATCAACTGTGGGAGCAATAATTAGAAAATGGAAGACATACAAGACCACTGATAATCTCCCTCGATATGGGGCTCCATGCAAGATCTCACCCGGTGGGGTCAAAATGATCACAAGAGCGGTGAGCAAAAATCCCAGAACCACACAGGGGGACCTAGTGAATGACCTGCAGAGAGCTGGGACCAACGTAACAATGGCTACCATCAGTAACACACTACCCCGCCAGGGACTCAGATCCTGCAGTGCCAGACGTGCTTAAGCCAGTACATGTCCGGGCCCGTCTGAGGTTTGCTAGAGAGCATTTGGATGATCTAGAAGAGGATTGGGAGAATGTCATAATGTCAGATGAAACCAAAGTAGAACTGTTTGGTATAAACACAACTTGTCGTGTTTGGAGGAGAGAGAATGCTGAGCTGCAACCAAAGAACACCATACCTACTGTGAAGCATGGGGGTGGCAACATTATGCTTTGGGGCTGTTTCTCTGCAAAGAGAACAGGATGACTGATCCTTGTACATGAAAGAATGATGGGGCCATGTATTGTGAGATTTTGCGTGCAAACCTCCTCCTATCCGCAAGGGCATTGAAGATGAAACGTGGCTGGGTCATTCAGCATGACAATGATCCCAAACACACCGCCCGGGCAACAAAGGAGTGGCTTCGTAAGAAGCATTTCAAGGTCCTGGAGTGGCCTAGCCAGTCTCCAGATCTCAACCCCATAGAAAACCTTTGGAGGGAGTTGAAAGTCCGTGTTGCCCAGCGACAGCCCCAAAACATCACTGCTCTAGAGGAGATCTGCATGGAGGAATGGGCCAACATACCAGCAAGAGTGTGTGACAACCTTGTGAAGACTTACAGAAAACGTTTGACCTCTGTCATTGCCAACAAAGGATATATAACAAAGTATTGAGATGAACTTTTGATATTGACAAAATACTTATTTTCCACCATAATTTGCAAATAAATTCTTTCAAAAATCAGACAATGAGATTGTCTGGATTTGTTTCCACATTTTGTCTCTCATAGTTGAGGTACCTATGATGACAATTACAGGCCTCTCTCATCTTTTTAAGTGGGAGAACTTGCACAATTGGTGGCTGACTTAATACTTTTTTTCCCCACTGTATATGTTTTATTTATGTTTTTTATTTTCTAATTTCTAAACATTTTTACAATTTTAAAAACGTTATTTTTTACAATTTGTTATTTTTCTTTTACTTTTTTTTTTTTTTTTCATGGCCATATAGGGTCATTGATGTGACAAGCTTCACCTCCCCTTTGTATACATATAGCTGTGGGGCGGGGCGTGTCCCGGCTTCAGCTCATTGGTTCAGGAAGTGACAACTTGTTACCGGATTTGGCCAAACCCAAGCTCACCGCTATTTTTCTCTTGCTCGATTTATATTTACAATGCAATTTATATTCACAATACACAGCAGACAGGAAACTCCACATAGTATAGTGGCGCCCATACTAGAATTTGAAATGCAGAAATAAATAAGAAAGGCAATTACCGGAGGCACCTGGGAAAATAGTAGTAAAATTTGTAGTTTTAAACTGAACAAACACATTTAAATATGTACAGACATTTATCCACAACAATACGGGGGCCGTATTAGAAGCGGATTTCGCCTGACAGCGTAATTTAATACGTAGTTCTGTTACATTTAAATCACGGCGCTCGAGAGAAGGAAAAAGCGAAATTAAGAGCGTCACATTTCAAGCTGGTAAATGCTTTCTGGCATTGCTGTAAATCCGGCTTTAGCACTCCGCGCAACAGTGACAAGCCGCGGTAACTCACAAAAAAGTTAAATATTCAAAATACAATGAAGGCAAAAAAATAATAGATCATAAAGCGTTGCAAAGTCTTCCCGTACATCACTAATATTTACAGGGGATGTAAACACTTTATTTTATGTGATGGCATAGAAGTGGTCCTCTGGTCCTTCAACTCTCAGCTGGTCCATGCTGCAGAAAAGGAACAGCAGCTAAAATTACATTGATTGCTTAAACGGAGCTTCCTCCTCCCCCCTCCTCTACCACATTTGGCACCTTTATTTTTGGGGGGCATACCTTGAGGGGCCACAAAAGATATATATGGTATTTATCGTTCAGTTCTGGCAGCGGACAGGGAGGGGGATGGGATGAGTGCCGTCATATTACATACAGGAGAATCTCCTGCTTACTTGGCGGCCTCTGTAATAGGAAGGACTTTGTATTAAAGGGGGCACCAAGTAAACAGATTCTCCTGTATGTAATCTGTTGGCGCTTGTCCCGTCCCCCTCCCTGTCCATTCTGAGGCTGCAGATGGGCATCGATCAGGCTGCACTGATGGCAATGGTGAGGCTGCACTGATGGCAATGGTGAGGCTGCATTCATGGCAACGGTGAGGCTGCATTTAGAGGCTGCATTCATGGCAATGGTGAGGCTGCATTCATGGCAATGGTGAGGCTGCATTCATGGCAATGGTGAGGTTGCATTCAGAGACTGCATTCATGTCAATGGTGAGGCTGCATTCATGTCAATGGTGAGGCTGCATTCATGTCAATGGTGAGGTTTCATTCAGAGGCTGCATTCATGGCAATGTTGAGGCTGAATTCATGGCAATGGTGAGGTTGCATTCAGAGACTGCATTCATGGCAATGGCGAGGCTGCATTCATGGCAATGGTGAGGTTGCATTTAGAGGCTGCATTCATAGCAATGGTGTGACTGCATTCATGTCAATTGTGAGGTTGCCTTCATGGCAATGGTGAGGTTGCATTTAGAGGCTGCATTCATGGCAATGGTGAGGTTGCATTCAGAGGCTGCATTCATGGCAATGATGAGGCTGCATTCATGTCAATGGTGAGGTTGCATTCATGTCAATGGTGAGGCTCCATTCATGGCAATGGTGAGGTTGCATTTAGAGGCTGCATTCATAGCAATGGTGTGACTGCATTCATGTCAATTGTGAGGTTGCCTTCATGGCAATGGTGAGGTTGCATTTAGAGGCTGCATTCATGTCAATGGTGAGGTTGCATTCAGAGACTGCATTCATGGCAACGGTGAGGCTGCATTCATGTCAATAGTGAGACTGCATTCATGTCAATAGTGAGACTGCATTCATGGCAATGGTGAGGCTGCATTCGTGTCAATGGTGAGGCTGCATTCATGGCAATGGTGAGGCTGCATTCGTGTCAATGGTGAGGCTGCAGATGGGCACTGACTCTTATTTTGCTTCACAGTTCTTTATTTAAAATTTAGTTTTTTTCCTGAAACTTCCCTCTTAAAGTGAGTGTGCGTGTTTTTTGCCTGTGCATGTTGGGCAGTGTATTAGTTAATTTGCATTTAATTTTAATGGCTCAAAGAATGTCAGGCAAAATGGTCGGCCCTCACACATGTTCACTTCATCAAATCTGGTCCTCTTTGAAAAAAGTTTGGACATCCCTGCTACAGAGGGATATACTTTGTTCCTATTTCATGTCTGAGGTTTACAAGCACTTTAAATCCCAACTCTGGGCAAGGTGAAAACAATTAAAATTAGACCCGCCAGCTAATAATGAGTATAGTATTCCATTTTGCTACGAGACGATCTAAAACAATATCACTTATCATCCTCTACAGCCGCACAGTCTTTCCCCTGAAGGATCTGGTTTTTGACCACTATTTCCCCAAAACTAGGAGCTGGACGTAATCCTAAAATGCACAAAATACAACTGCATGATAAAGTCTAACGAAATGCCAAACTTTTTTTTTTTTTTTTTTTACCATTATCATCAAAAGTTGAAGTGAAAGAAAATCCCAAAACACTAACAGAGGGGAAGTCTTCCAATGGAAACACAAATTCTCGTGACCTGGGGGACCTCAAGGGACTCCCTTAACCCCTTGGTGGCGCATGTATGTGTACCACCCTCTACCATTAGATAGGTGCTAGTAATGGGGTTTTACTAGGAACTGTCAGAACAGGCAAATTTAGGCAGGCCTATGCTGCAAGCTAGGCGTGTCTGGTTTGATCTGGGGGCTGGGAGTGGTCAGAGTAGCAGTGGGTGTGACCACCTGTGCTTTGGTTCTGATGGGCCTCCCGGTGTAGCGTCACATATGGTGACCCATCCCATTTGGCTACCCGCTGGACTGCGTATGCACGACGCCGCCATATGCGTTCCAACACTGTGGCGATCTGCGCTTGCGCAAAATTTTGTGGCCACACCCCTGAGTCCAGGTTCAAGCCCCACCATCCAAGTGGACATAGAGTTAGATTACAGTTATGCCGAGCGAAGCAAGGCCGTGCCCGAAGCGCGGCGAGCGAAGCAAGCCCGCGAGGGGCCCTGTGGCAAAGTGGTCTTACAACAGTGTTGGAACGCATATGGCGGAGTCGCGCGTGCGCACTCCAGCGGGTACCAAAATGTGATGGGTAGCCGAATGTGATATGACACCCTGCTTCCAGGGAGAATGTTCTAGAAGAGGGGCTGGGCCTGGAACTGGAGCTGCAAGCAGCACATGTGGGAGCCCTGACCAATCCCCAACTGGTATTGGCAGGGGGCAGGCCTCCTATATAATAATAATATAATCTGAGGTGATATGCCACTGGGGGGGAGAAGTCGGCTGAGTGAAGTGGAGGATGTCATGCTAGGCAGCAGCAGGAGGACACCCCCATCTAGGGGGGGGGTGCCCCGATCACAGGAGGAGGCCCAGGGAGAGCTGTGAGGGAACTTTACCTTTACACGGTCATTGGCAATGTCTTTACCATCACACGGTCGTAGGTAAAGAACTCCTGGAGCAGGGAACACTGTTGGAACGAATGGTCCTGTCAAGTTCTCCATCAAGGACTCTGGCAGTGAAAGGTCGGTGGGTGTTACCAAAGTGGAGGGCTGGAAGTGCCAGGAAGTCTGTGGTGGGAACTTTGCTTCTACACGGTCATTAGCAAAGTCTTCATTATTTACACGGTGAATGATGAAGAGTCCTGGATCAGAGGAGAGACTGTGGGGATCTGTGTAAAATCGGTGTGGTCTGAGGGCGCATGGTTTGCAAGTCGGGCTGGCTAGGAACAGTAGTCCACCATCCAAAGAACTGCTTTAAACTACTAGGCCTCCGGGGAGAGGTACTGCAGGCCTCAAGCCTAGTAGCAGCGAGCAAACAGAGCCTGCTGGGAGACTTATTCAGAGTGGGTCTACCTTGCCCAATAGGAGAAGATGTGACATTACCTCAATTCCGAAATAAGTTTGTGCAGGAGGGAAGAACTTCTGGGAACATTATTCTTACACGGTAAAGAGTAATGTCTTCATTTATTTACACGGTAATGAATGGGGAACTCTTGGAAGCAATGCTCTGCAGGAGTTGAGCAGAGGAGGAGCAACGGTCTGCAAGGTAGTGCCGGAGGAAGAATCATAGCAGTTACAGATGCACATCATATCTTCTGGCTCTAACAATACAGTGGAACCTTGGATTGCGAGAAACGCGGTTAACGAGCGTTTCGCAATACAAGCACTGTATTTTGAAAAATCCTAACTCGGTTTGCGAGTGTTGTCTCGCAAAACGAGCACGATTCAGGCCAAAGCAGTGTGCAGTACCGCGTTTGGCCTGAGGTGGGGGGGGGGGCGCCGGAGCCGAACTGCCCTGATCGTAGCCATTCAGAGCGGTTCGGAAATGCTCAGAAAGACTCAGAAATACTACGTTCCCGAGCCTTTCCGAGGTTTGCCGAGGTCAGCGGAGCTGTCCTCTGGCCTTTCCGGCTGTTTCCGAGGCTCTCCGGCGCCCTCCCCGCCTCTGGCCGCATGCGGTATTGCATGCCATTGAAGTCAATGCAGAGCTAATTATTTTAGTTTCCATTGACTTCAATGGGGGAACTCCCTTTGATATGCGGGTACTTTGGATTACGAGCATTCTCTTGGAATGGATTATGCTCGTAATCCGAGGTTTCACTGTATGCTTATTTTTGACAATCTTCTAAAATATGATGGCAATCGAATTGTACCATGGGCATTCCATATACCCTTTCCCATCCAAGTTGTACCCCCCCTCAATAAAACAAAAACAAAACTAGCAAAACTAGACTGTTCATCGTCTTTTGAAGTGATGTACGGAAGTCTGGCAGCGGGGGGGGGGGGGGGGATTGGTGGATTGTCTGTTACTAGTGGCAACTACACCGCTACATATGCAAATACGCGGCCCCACTAGAGTGGCTTTTTTCTGTAGTCCCGCATACTTTCTTGTACAAACGATTGGGACCTGGAACTCCCAATTCAGGGTCACCTGTTCGCTGTGATAGCTTCTGATTGGCCCCCTTGCTTTCCGTCTTTGAATGGAGGAGAGAGATACATTGTATCTCTCTCTCTTCTTGCAGAGAAAAAAAAAACAAAACATAGTAATAATAATAATGAAAAAAATAAAATAATTACAAAAAATACCAAGATCAAGATTTGATCTACAGTGAGGAAAATTATAATTTGATCCCCTGTAGATTTCGTAAGTTTACCCACTTAGAAAGAAATGAAGGGTCTATAATTTTTATCATAGGCGCATTTTAAATGATATAGAGCCTAAGCCTAGAGCTGCTTTCCGACGTGGAATACGGTATATATATATTTCTGAGTTTACAATGTAAAGAAGAGCTTCCTTGAACCTCTAACTCCGGTAATAAACTGTCATTTATCAGCCCATCTTCCTGTCTCTCGTTAGATTGAGCAGCAGAGCCACTTACGGCTGAAAATAAAGAAGAATGACTCGGGGAGATGAAATTAATTGTCTTTTTTTTTTTCCTCCTCCGCCATCTATTTTTTACTCTTTTAGTCAGATTTCTGACACGGAAAGAATTAGTCGCTAATGATAATGTTCTTGCTAATATCTTACGGAGCCCTCCCTCCCGCCTCGCTGATCTGCCCAGATAGTCGGTGTGATCAGTCGCTTTAATTTCCGACAAATGAGCTGCATTATTCATCACTAAGTATCCGCAATCTCGATACTCTGTTACCTTCGGGTACACCGGTGCGCATCTCGAATCCTCTTACCTGTGCTTGGTGCTACCGGTAGATCATTAGCGATGGGGGTGACTGTGGGTTTAATGAACATATAACATACTCTCCGTGTCAGGAGCTCGGGGGGGGGGGGGGGTTCTCTTCCCTTCCAACTCCCTAGAGAAATAGTAATTACAGAGAATCTTCTGCAACTCCATGTCTTTTACGGCAGCAGACACAGTTGACATAGTTGCTTAAAGTGGAACTAAACTCTCTCAATCAACATGAACTTGTTTTTTTGTTTTTGTTTTTGATAGCCGTTTTTTTTTTTTCCTTCAATCGAGATACATGGTACAGCGTAGGTATTATCTTCTTCTTGTTCAATTTGTTTATTAGGGTAAGATCAAGGTACAAGATAATGCAAACATTACATCAAAATATAACAGTCTTCAGTAAAGTACAAAGTAGCCATCGGGGTACACTGGAGTGATCAGTGGCGGCCGGTGATTTTTTTTGGAGGGGGGCGGCAAATAACACCCCCCCCGTTGGTTGGTGGCATCTCAGTCAGCACTCCCCCCCCTCATACTTACCCAAGCAGGCCCCAGCAGGCGTGTTGCGGGCTCCAGCAGGGCTTCTATGGACGGCGGGCGGGCTCCTGTGTCTTCTGCATGGCTCCTCCCCTCCTCCTAGGCATCCAATAGGATCGCCCGTCCTTTCAGCCAATTGGGTGATGGGTACCCGCTTCCCGATTGTCCGGGAGGAGGATCAGTGGTGCAACAGCGAATATTAATTCGCTGTTGCAACACAACTGGGTGGGCTCCAGAAGCAATGCTCTGCATCCCGAGCTCACCCTATTTTGAAGACTATTAGAGCCTTCAAAAAAAAAAAAACCCGCCCACCCCCGCCATAGGAATTCATGTGTGCGGAGTCCTGAAAGGGATTGGATTAGGGAGGGCAACGGGGCATGGATTAGGGGGGGGGGCGGTGCCCGTGTGCCCATAATGGTTGGACCGCCCCTGGGAGTGATGTTCGTGGAATGCAGTTCTCAGGTGCAAGTCATGGAAGAATAAAAAAGATAACATCTCAAAGATATAGGATGGGCCACATGAGGCCGGTATACAAATAACAAATAGGTGAAACCGACTTTTAGGAACGTTATGGAAGAGGAGATTCAAATATTACAGTAGTGTGCATGTAAAGGGTCATGGACCCTGGTGGCCTTTTGAACAGGATAAAGAGTGAACTGAGAAGAATAAGGATAGCTTGGAAACGAAAGTAAGAAAAAGAAGATGAAGGGGGGTGAAAGGGAGGGGGTCTAGGATAATAGGGTAAAAAAAGGAAAGCAGAAGTGGGGAACTAGGGGAGGTGGAGGGAAAAAGAGGGCTAATGGGTCAACCAGGAGCTCCAGAGAGCTTCAAATCTGGAGACTTTGTCCATCCATGAGAGCAGCTTCAACCTTGGCATGAATCATAGCTTGCATTATCTTATGTTTTACTGCAAGAATAGAAAGTTTGGGGGTCTTCCAGGACTTTGTTAGCATATGTTGGGCTGCTGTAGTAACCTGCAGGAGAAGTTTATGTTGCCGGTGTGTTAGTACATGAACTAGTTTTAATCCTTATGCTGCTAGCATTAGTATATACTGTAGATAGGAAGGTACAGTATATTATATTTACCATATATACTCGAGTATAAGTCGAATTTTTCAGCACATTTTTTTGTACTGAAAGTGCCCCCCTCGACTTATACTCGAGTCAAGCACTTTTCTGCAGCAAAAAATTTCATTTTCCAAACCGACTTTGGGGCCCCGTATCTCAGGGCCACTTGGTGCTAGGAACCCCAAATTTGGTATGCAAACCCAGTGGAACTGGTACCATAACATATCCAAAGCTGAAGTTCCTAGCACTAAGTGGCCCTGAGATACGGGGCCCCAAAATCGGTTCGGAAAATGTCATTCTCTGCTGCAGAAAAGTGCTTGACATTTTCTGAACTGACTTTTGGGGCCCTGTATCTCGGGGCCACTTGGTGCTAGAAACCCCAGCTTTGGAAATTTTATGGTGTTTGTTCCACTGGGTTTGTACACCAAATTTGGGGTTCCTAGCACTAAGTGGCCCCGACATACGGGGCCCCAAATTCGGTCAACTGTGTCCATCTGCAGCAATGTCATTTCGGGACCCTTTGGGTTCAGAGACCCCAAATTTTGGCTGCAGCTAGGGGGCATCTAGAAACCCTCAACTACCGAGTTTGAAGTTCAGGGGACCTATGGCTGCAAATGGGCACAGTGAGGCATGCAAATGGGCACAGTGATGCTGCAAATGTGCATTGTTGACCCTCTTTTCCACTTACAGTAGCTGTGCATTTCTCACCCTCGTCTTATACTCGGGTCAATAGGTTTTTCCCATTTTTTTGTGGTAAATTAGGGCCTCGACTTATACTCGGAACGACTTATACTCGAGTATATACGGTACTTGTTTTAAACTTTTTTTTTTTTTTTTACTTTTCTTTAGTGGCTTCCTGGTTTCTGGCCTAGGCCAAAAGGATGTCATACATCCCCGGAGTCTTCCAGGGCATCCATCCCAGGGCATTTTTTTCTTTTTTATCCGTAGGAAGGGAGGAGGGGGTTTCTCAGCTATGCTAGGGGGTGTTTTTATAGAGTGATTTGTCAACAAAATAAAGCATGGAGAGATAGATGGATGGAGGGAGTTTCATTCATCTGGAAGAAGGGAGGAGGGGCTTTCTCAGCTAAGCACACCCTCCTGCCTGCATGCCTGAGCTAAGGGCAGATTGATTCCAGGAAGTAAATGATTCGTCTGCCCTTAATTAAGATGGCCGAGGCTATTAATGCTAGGGGGGTGTTTTGTTAACAAAATAAAGCATGGGGACAAGGATGGATGGGGGAGTGGCTTTCTCAGCCAAGCACACCCTCCTATCTGCATGCTTGAGCAAAGGGCAGATGGATTCCAGGAAGTAAATGCTACATGAATCACCTGCCCTTACCCAAGATGGCTGAGGCTAAAAATGCTAAGGTGGGTTCAAAGTGATTTCTCAGCAAAATACAGCATGGAGACATGGATGCATGGGGGAGTTTCTTTCATCTGGAGGAGGGGAGGAGGGGCTTTCTCAGCTAAACACACCCTCCTGCCTGCATGCCTGAGCTGATGGCAGATGGATTCCAGGAAGTAAATAATACATGAATCATCTGCCCTTACTCAAGATGGATGAGGCTAGAAATGCTAGGGGGTGTTTTTTCAGCAAAATTAAGCATGGATTCATGGAATTTTAAAAATGAATTAAATTTAGTTTATGATGTCTAGATGCAGTTAAAGTAATACTGAACACAGACTGTTTACACCCCCCCCTTCCTTTTCTGTATATGGATGCAGTGTAATTATTGTAATAAAAAAATATCTAAGTACCTTTTTCCTAATGGATATCCAGCTGCCACATGACCCAGCTCTCTCCCAGTCTGTCTGCAGGGAAACATAGGCAGGAGGAGCTTCTAGTCCTCTGGTGCTGGTCACATGTTCCAAAAAAAAAAAAAAAAAACAGCCTTTGGAATAGAGTAAAATAAATAAAGAATATCAATAGACAGTTTAAAAATTGTCATACAAATATATATTTGAAATCAAATATTTATTATTTTTGACAATAACATGGTGTGGGCAGATTTCTGCCAGTCACAGGCTGTGTCACGTCCCTTCCAGCCTGTGCCTTAGAATAACAGGGAGGTGAAGCCTCCATTAATCTACATGTAATATCCCACTCTCATTGTGCTTAGCTGGTCAGTGGGCATGGAGGAGGGGGGAGGGAGTGGGCTGTCATTTACCACTGTGTATTCGTCCACATGTGTGACTCTATAGTCACATGGGCTGCTCAGATGTTATAGGAAGGAAATGTTCAGCATAGAAACTCACTGAAAACGGAGCATGTGCAGAGTTGCCACCACAGCTGCAAAATCCCAGGCTGAATTGTAGACATGGACAGGAGGGGGAGATAGAGAGCAGCAGGATCAATCAGGCTTTTGCAGAATACAGAAAACAAATCTCATAGTGACTGAGTGAGTATAAACAGCATGTAATACACCATTTTCTGATAGTTTTTTTATGATGTGGGTTCAGTAACACTTTAAGTTCTGCTTTGAACAAACTTTTACAGCCAGCATGAGCTTTAGTTTCGCCTCTAAATCAACTTTGCCAAAATCACACCACTAACCTACAGTATTTCTGGACTCTGAAGCTTGTTTGCAAATCATAGAATAAGGACATACTTCTTCCAATTAAATAGGCCTTTCAGTGCTTGATCTCCATCAACTTCTGTCGCGAAATCCAGTTGGGGGGCCCAATCTGGCCTCTAAAGCAAGTCTCATTGGACAGAGGACTGGCAGTCAAGGGAGCTTATCCATAAAGTCAAAACCCACAAGAAAAAGTACCTCTCACACAAATGTCTGCACCCCAAAAATTGAACACAGAAACATGTAAATCCCTACAAAGAAGGTGTGTCTTTCCACCAGTATCTATATCAGTCCTTCCCAACCATTTCAACATGGAGGGGCCCTTGAAATAACTTTCCAGTTAAATAAAAAAAATTGATACAGAAAAATCTCTCTGTATCAATATAATATATCCTATGTAGCACCCTCTTAGGTAGGTTGAGGGGAACATAAATAGTCTGGGTCTGGAGCAAAAAACGCAGTTCCTGTCCTGCTGGAGACGTTTCCCAGCCCCAGGGGCTGCTGCCCCTTTGAGACAGTTCTGCTGGAGTCGGCAGAGGCTCACTGAGGTCTCAGCTATAGCAAAGCTGGAGGGCCTATTTTTAATTACCTTTGGAGTTAACTAAGCAGTTTTAGATAAGGATCTGGTCTGGAGAGCCTCCTGTTGAAGGCTGGGAGCTGCCCTGGGACATTGTGACTACCGACCTGAGCTCCGGTTCCTAGTGTGCTGTTCTACTTTTGGGGGGCCAGCAGTAGCTCTCTCTGAGGAAGCTCTTCAAGGATCTCAGTTCTGGCCTTCCCCCTTTTGTTTCTGGCTTCAGGACTGTTCAAAGAAGTTTTGCCTAGTGAAGTGTGTCCTCCTGTTACAAGTCAGCATTTTTGAAGTATCCCATACCACCCCAACCCCTCTCATTTTACAAGTTCTACAAACAATGATTATTAAAAAGACATCCTCTAGACTGATTAACCGCTTCAGCCCCGGAAGATTTGGCTGCTGAATGACCAGGCCATTTTTTGCGATTCGACACTGCGTCGCTTTAACTGAAAATTGCGCGGTCGCGCGACGCTGCACCCAAACAAAATTGACATCCTTTCTTTCCCACAATTAGAGCTTTCTTTTGGTGATATTTGATCACCTCTGCGGTTTTTATTTTTTTCGCTATAAACAAAAAAAGAGCGACAATTTTGAAAAAAAAAACAATATTTTGTACTTTTTTGCTATAATCAATATCCCCTTTTTTTAAAAAAAAAACCTAATTTACTCTCAGTTTAGGCCGATATGTATTTTTCTACATATTTTCGGTAATAAAAATAACAATCAGCGTAAATTGATTGGTTTGCGCAAAAGTTGTAGCGTCTACAAAATAGGGGATAGATTTATAACATTTTTATTATTATTTCTTTTTCTACTAGTAATGGCAGCAATCTGCGATTTTTATGGGGACTGCAACATTATGGCGGACACATCGGACACTTTTGACACATTTTTGGGACCATTGCTATAAAAATGCACTGATTACTGTAAAAATGCCACTGGCAGGGAAGGGGTTAACACTAGGGGGGGCGAACAAGGGGTTAACTCTGTTTTCCCTAGTGTGTGTTCCAACTGAAGGGGGGGATGGGACTGTCTAGGGGAGATGACAGATCGCTGTTCATACTTGTGTTCATACAGATCCCGGTTCTCTGTGTGTTACGAGCGATCTCGGCTCCGGGGGCAAGCAGCGGGCGCGCGCCTCCGGCGGCGCTCGCGCGGCCCCTAGTGGCCACAGGGCGAAGCGATGTTACATAACGTCATTACGCCCAGCCGTGCCATTCTGCCGCAGTGAAACTGCGGTGGCTGGTCGGCAAGTGGTTAATGGAGCAAAAATTAATGCCCTGTGTAATGGATAGCCTCTGGGGAAAAACCAGTAAAAAATAATGGGGGGGGGGTAGCGCTACATCTATATCAATCATGAAGAACAACATGGGGACTGATGGCAGATAGCTATGTAATATGGCTCCAGCCACATCCTCAGGAGCGTAGGGCACATTTTGTTTTTTGGAACATATTCATAATATCGGGGAAAAACATGCCCTGTGAAACTAAATCAGAGAGGGGCACCACCGATAGCTACTCATCTTATGTTGTCCGCTCTTTGGCAGGACTCTTTAAAAATGTAAATTGTATTGCATGTTCACTTTAAACCTTAACTGGGTCTGAGCACAGAATTCATTAAACGCATTGATCTCCACTGCGGCCCTTCAGTCCCGGTCTGATTGTGCTGGTTGTTTATGGTGATAAAATTACTGGCTCACAAATGTGTTTTCTGCGAGACACAGCCGGAGAGGAGAGGCAAGCTCATTTACTCTCCGCAGACACCTTGTGATAACACCGGGAAGTGGAAACATCTTGATTGTGTATTTGTGCTGCCAGATCTGACGTTGGCTGCTGTAACTCAATCCAACAGGGAAGAGATTTCGGAGATGGACAGCTAAGGGTTGCGGGATTTGTCCCAGACTGTCCAGGGAAGGAGGACACCATGAGACTCACCTCGCCATTTTTTTTCTAATAAAAAGCCTATTTCATTATTCAATATGTAGATTTTTGTTACCCCCATTCCACTATTTCAGTGCTTGAAAAAAAAAAAAATATTCCACTATCCTCCATCCCAAAGTATTACCAAAAACGAACACTTATGCCACGTACACACGAGCGGACTTTACGGCAGACTTTGCCCGGCGGACTTTTCGACGGACTTTACGACTGACTTTCTGAATGAACGGACTTGCCTACACACAATCCACCAAAGTCCGTCAAATTCGTACGTGATGACGTACGACCGGACTAAAATAAGGAAGTTCATAGCCAGTAGCCAATAGCTGCCCTAGCGTGGCTTTTTGTCCGTCGAACTAGCATACAGACGAGCGGACTTTTCGACCGGACTCGAGTCCGTCGGATAGATTTGAAACATGTTTCAAATCTAAGTCCGTCCAACTTTTGAGAAAACAAAGTCCGCTGGAGCCCACACACGATCAAATTGTCAGACGAAATCCCGTCTGCCGGGCAAAGTCTGCCATAATGTCCGCTCGTGTGTACGCGGCATTAGGGCTTGTTCATACCAGCCCTTTTTAGGCTAGGTTTGGAAGCATTGCCTCATGCAGTCCTAGGCATAGACGAGGCAGTCTGACTGCCTTAATCACTTATGAAACGTACACACGGTCGGACTTGCCAAAAATCCTGGCCCATTGGCTGAGACACCCCATTCATTGCTAATCTGTTCTTGCAATGCCCTTGTCTTATCTAATGCCACCAAATACCCGCCCATCTAGTGACAGAAGGGAGAAGTGCAGCCATTCCAGAATTAGGGTGAAATCAATTGACCTGCTATCAATTGGCCAAGGCAACTATCACTTGGCAGATAAATTTAATAGCCACCCTGCCTAAACATCAGGGTACTACATCTATATAAGTTATCAGGATTTGAACACAGGTGTATCTTGTTTCCATTCAACTCAATGGCGCCTTGCCACAGCCACAGCCACGCCCAACCAATCTAACCAGTTCCATTGTGACAGTAACAAAGTAACATTCAAAAGTTTACTAATTATCCCTTGTATTACGTATCTATCTTTTTGTTGAGTTTGTTCTTCTCTTCGGTTTACGTATTTCTTTAACAGCTTTATCTCTCGTTCTTCTTTTTTGCCCATTGTTTCACAACCGGAATCTTTATCATCTCCTAGCTCAGCTTTGAGGACTAAACATTAGCTTTGGTGTATAACGTCACCGAAGATTTATGAAGTGTTCCCGCTCAGAAACTTTGCTTGTCTGGAGTGAATTAAATCTAAAATTGGCTCGTTCTGAGAGAAGCGGCCAGTTCATCATGGTAGGAATCATCAACGACTCGGCTTTGTTCCTCTAACAAATGGTCCTATTCTCTTCAGCAACACACACAATCGTCGCCTCCTTTTGTCTAATAATTCCCGGTTTCTGCTGATCTCTCACAAGATGATGGGACAATCCATTCTATGTGTGATGGCAAAGGTCCAGGCTATCATTTCAATAGTTGTGGCCTCTAAGCTACCGATACAGGCTTATATTTTCTGTCAATTCGTTTTATTTATATTATGCTCTCCTTTTTGTTTTTCCTAAAGTAGGTGTAAATCCCATTGTAAAATCTCGGCATCGGTGTAATTTCAAAAATAATTTTCAACATTTTTAATGCTGATACTTAAAATAAAAAAATATTCCCTCGTGATCCTACCATGGATGTTCTGGTTCAGACAATCTCTTTGATAACCTGACAACACTCTGTTCCTGTCTCCCAATAATGTTCCTGCATTTTCACCTTGCCACATAGGCTTCCGATGGAGTCTACAAATGGCCAATTTCAACACATTATCTGCTGTTTGGGGTTGCGAAGAGGTAAAAAGAGATCAGCTGAACTGAGATGTAAGGGATAGTAAAAAGGGGGAAATGTTTAGGCATTTTCATGTTTATTTCTTTTGTTTGTATTGGTATGACACAAAAAAGTGGAGAAACAAAAAGCCAAAACTGACACATTTCACACAAAACTCCAAAAATGGACTGGACAAAATTATTGGCACCCTCAATTTATTATTTGGTAGCACACCCCTTCAGAAAAATACCTGAAATCAATTGCTTCCTGTAACCATCAATGGGTTTCTTACACCTCTCTACTGGAATTTTGGACCACTTTACTTTCACCAACTGCTCCGGGTCTCTCAGATTGGAAGGGTTTCTTTTCCCAACTGCTCTTTTGAGATCTCTTCACAGGTGCTCTATGGGATTTAGATCTGGACTAGACAAGTGCAATTCGTTCCGGATTCGTTTTTTTAAACAAATTTAGACAAATTCGTTAATTTGGAAATATCCAAATTAACGAAAAATTTACGAAAAACATGTTTAAGGAATTTTTCAGAATATTCGCAAATCAGAATATTCATAAATTTGAGTATTCGAAAATTTTAGAATTCAGAAATTCGTCAATTTGTAAGTTTGGAAAATCGTAATTTCGAGAATTCGTAATTTCGAAAATCCGAAAACCCGGAAATCTGAAAATACTAATAACTTAACTATAACTAACTATTAAATTATAGGTATTGATATTTCCTTTCAAATGTGGCTGTTACTGAACGTAATGATTCCTAAATTCGAAAATCCAAAAAGAAAAAAGAAAACCAGAAAATGCCAAAGAATAACTAA
Source organism: Lithobates septentrionalis (assembly GCA_037952835.1). NCBI lineage: Eukaryota > Metazoa > Chordata > Amphibia > Anura > Ranidae > Lithobates > Lithobates septentrionalis. The sequence continues at coordinate 2,219,314 of JBBDGP010001333.1, read as the reverse complement.
CTAAATAATAATATCTAACTATTAAATTATAGGTATTGGAATTTCTTTTCAAATTTGGCTATTTGTAAACGTAATGAATGCAAATTTATCTGAAGTTACGAATTATCCGAAATAACGAATCCTGCATCTAAACTAATGGTACGTAACAAATTATTAATAGTAAATAACATTGTTATTATTTATTATTATTAGTTTGTTCGGTTTCATTTGTTTAGATGCGGCATTTATTATTTCGGATAATTTGTAACTTCGGATAAATTTGTATTCGGTATGTTCACTAACAGCGAAATTTGAAAGGAAATTCCAATACCTATAATTTAATCGTTAGCTATTATTATTTAGTAAGTTAGTTATTCTTTCGAATCTTCTGGTGTTCTTTCTTATTTTCGGATTTTCGAATTTACGAACTTACGAATTGCGATCAAAACTAATGACCCGAAAAACGAAAAAATAAAAAACAAAAAAACGAGTGAAACGAAAATGAAAATGAATTATTATTATTTATTTTTAATTTTCATTGTAATTGGTTGCCGGTGGGATTTCTATATTGATACGGGTGAGTTTCATCACAAATTGCAGGAGAATCATAAACTTGGAATGCAATTATAGCCTACAATTTTGAAAAAGGTGCCAATAATTTCGTCCAGTCCATTTTTCGATTTTTGCATGGAATGTATCAGATTTGACTTTTTGTTTCTCCACTTTTTTTTGTGTCATACAAACAAAAGAAATAAACATGAGAATGCCTAAACATTTGTAATTGCAACAATTTTCTGGGTGAAGTGGTGCATTATTCAACAGAAATGCAGGGGTTCCAATATTTTTGGCCACGACTTTGGGGTCATTGTCCTGCTGGAAGGTGAACCTCCGTCCTAGCCTCAAATCACACACAGAGTGCTACAGGTTTTGCTCAAGAATATCCCTGTATTTAGCACCATCCATCTTCCACTCAACTCTGACCAGTTTCCCAGTCCTGACTGCTGAAAAACATCCCCACAGCATGATGCTGCCACCACCATGTTTCACAGTGGGGATGGTGTTCTTTGGGTGATGTGATGTGTTGGGTTTGCGCCAGACATAGCGTTTTCTTTGATGGCCAAAAAGTTAAATTTTTAGTCTCATCAGACCAGAGCACCTTCCTCCATACATTTTGGGAGTCTCCCACATGCCTTTTCGCAAACTCAAAACGTGCCATTTTGTTTTTTGCTGAAAGTAATGTCTTTCTTCTGGACACTCTGCCATAAAGCCCAACTCTATGGAACGTACGGCTTATTGTCGTCTTATGTACAGATACTCCAGTCTCTGCTGTGGATCTCTGCAGCTCCTCCAGGGTTACCTTAGGTCTCTGTGCTGCCTCTCTGATTAATGCCCCTTGTACTTCTCAACAACATTGTCCCTTACTTGTTTGGAGAGTTCCTTGGTCTTCATGGCAGTGTTTGGTTAGTGGTGCCTCTTGCTTAGGTGTTGCAGCCTCTGGGGCCTTTCAAAAAGCTGTGTCTATGTAATGACAGATCATGTGACACTTAGATTGCACACAGGTGGACATCATTTCACTAATTATGTGACTTCTGAAGGTAATTGGTTGCACCGGAGCTTTTTATGGGCTTCATAACAAAGGGGATGAAAACATACGCACATGCCAATTATCAGTTCTTTATTTCTGAAAAATAGTTGTGTTCTGATCCATCAAATATAATTCAGATTTAAAAAATTGAACTAAAGGCTGTAATGTAACAAAATAGGTAAAAAGTCAAGGGGGGTGAATACTTTTGCAAGGCACTGTATATATTGTCAGGGGTTAGCTCAAAGGGGATCACCTTCCCTGGGAAAAAGGTAGTCCAAAGGGCAGGTTTCTTAAAACCTGACTTGTAGCCAGTTTTATTTGGTAAGTTTGCTTGAAAATAACACAAACCAAAGCAGAAAATAAATCTTTGCCATCCAGGTGCTACCCTGTTTCCCCGAAAATAAGACCTAGCGTGAGTGTCTGTGATGGCTGCAATATAAGCCCTACCCCCCAAATAAGCCCTAGTTAAAGTCCTTCTAGGTCTTATTATCAGGGTAGGGCTTATTTTTGGGGAAACAGGGTAGGGCTTATTTGGGGGGTAGGGCTTATATTGCAGCCATCACCGACAATCACGCTAGGTCTTATTTTCGGGGAAACAGGGTAGCTGAACGTTGCAGGTTCCTAACTCAACAGGTGAAGAGCTTCTCCCAGTCACCCACAAAACAAAGAAAGTGCAAACCTTTTCTCTTACAAAGCAAACTTCACATAAGCAGCTCTCTCAGGTTTTGGCTTCCTGAGTCCCAGACCAAGAGAAATCCTTTGCTCCAGTCCTGCTTTATTTATACCACCTGTTGGTGGACACCAGTCGACCGCAAAATCTGGTCTGGAGTCAACCCTGCCAGGATGTCTGGTGAAACCCGGACCGGATTCCACCTTAGTTTTCTGCAAAGGAATGCATGCGAGGTGAACCATAACATCCATCAATCACCTTGATTTCATAATGTCACAATATATAACCCATTTCGAGAGCAGCCCCAACGTGATATATGGACTGAGGTATGATGAAACCTGAAGCAATAGAGAACAGGAGACCGGAGGAGAGGAAACATCTACAGTAATCATAATTGGACAGATAATATTCTTCCATCTCGCCATCAGTCGATGTGTTGTACAGTATTATACAGTTCTTCATTATGTCATGCTCGGCAGTGCAAGATTGCGATACCATCAGCGTTCATGAAAAGTAAAATGTACCGTATACAGAAATCGATCTCATTGTATTTAACCATCAGTCACGTCACGCACTGATTGGGCAAATAATTCATTAAACCTTTCTCACAAATGTCAATTTACAACGAATAGACCCGATTCTCTGTTTCTTTTTTTTCTATTTTTAGTCACAGAATCCCTTAAAGTATCAAAAATCTCAAGTCATCCCAGGTGAATTGTTTCTTGTTTTATTTTTTTTTATTTTTAGGAAAAATTATTCCTTCATTTGGTGGTAAATGTTAATGGATAGCTACATTTTTTTTTATACAACGTAGAAAATGGCAAATATATCTTCATATTTTATGCCATCACCCACCACAAAAAAAAAACAGAACCCCCCCCCCCCCAAAAAAAACAAAAAAACCTGAAATTAATTATTTTCCTATCACATACAGTATCTCACAAAAGTGAGTACACCCCTCATATTTATGTAAATCTTTTCTTCTATCTTTTCATTTTATTTTATAAAAAATAAAATAGATTAGTAGGGTTTGAGGTTAGTGTCAGTAACTGACAGTACATTTTAGGAAATAAAAAAAAAACAAAACACACTATTGTTTCTTTGGGTACAAACAACATAAACAGTATACAAACACACGTACATTATCTCACAAAAGTAAGTACACCCCTCACACTTTTGTGAATATTTTATTCTATCTTTTCATGTGACAACACTGAAGAAATGACACTTTGCTACAATGTAAAGTAGTGAGTGTACAGCTTGTATAACAGTGTAAATTTGCTGTCCCCTCAAAATAACTCAACACACAGCCATTAATGTCTAAACCGCTGGCAACAAAAGTGAGTACATCCCTAAGTGAAAATGTCCAAATTGGGCCCAATTAGCCATTTTCCCTCCCCCGGTGTCATGTGACTCGTTAGTGTTACAAGGTCTCAGGTGTGAATGGGGAGCAGGTGTGTTAAATTTGGTGTTATCGCTCTCACTCTCTCATACTGGTCACTGGAAGTTCAACATGGTACCTCATGGCAAAGAACTCTCTGAGGATCTGAAAAATAGAATTGTTGTTCTACATAAAGAAGATTTCCAAGACCCTGAAACTGAGCTGCAGAACGGTGGCCAAGACCATACAGAGATTTAACAGGACAGGTTCCACTCAGAACAGGCCTCTCCATGGTCGACCAAAGAAGTTGAGGTCACCTGCTCATCGTCATATCCAGAGGTTATCTTTGGGAAATAGACGTATGAGAGCTGCCAGCATTGCTGCAGAGGTTGAAGGGGTGGGAGGTCAGCCTGTCAGTGCTCAGACCATACGCCGCACACTGCATCAGATTGGTCTGCATGGCTGTCATCCCAGAAGGAAGCCTCGTCTAAAGATGATGCATAAGAAAGCCCGCAAACTGTTTGCTGAAGACAAGCAGACTAAGGACATGGATTACTGGAACCATGTCCTGTGGTCTGATGAGACCAAGGTAAACTTATCTGGTTCAGATGGTGACAAGCGTGTGTGGCGGCAACCAGGTGAGGAGGACAAAGACAAGTGTGTCTTGTCTACAGTCAAGCATGGTGGTGGGAGTGTCATGGTCTGGGGCTGCATGAGTGCTGCCGGCACTGGGGAGCTACAGTTCATTGAGGGAACCATGAATGCCAACATGTACTGCCACTGCAAGCAGATTACTATTAAGGAAATTTAAATGAATGGCAGCACTCCCATATGATGCAAAAAGGCTTTATTGTGTCTAAAACATATGACAATCCACATGGGCAGGGGAACAAAGGTAGACGTATTTCATACAGAATCATACTGACAAAGCACGATTCCGTGTGAAACGCGTTTACCTTTGTTCCCCTGCCCATGTGGATTGTCAAATGTTTTAGACACAATAAAGCCTTTTTGCATCATATGGGAGTGCCACCAATCATCTAATTTTCCTTAATAGTAATCTGCTTGCAGTGGCAGGGGGTGCACCCCACGGTTGCAGCATGCTTTGAAGATTATGGTCAGTACACATCACCTGGGAGCAGCGGTTTCTTTTTTGCATGTACTGTGACATACTGAAGCAGAACATGATCCCCTCCCTTCAGAGACTGGGCCGCAGGGCAGTATTCCAACATAACGACCCCAAACACACCTCCAAGATGACCACTGCCTTGCTAAAGAAGCTGAGGGTAAAGGTGATGGACTGGCCAAGCATGTCTCCAGACCTAAACCCTATTGAGCATTTGTGGGGCATCCTCAAATGGAAGGTGGAGGAGCACAAGGTCTCTAACATCCACCAGCTCTGTGATGTTACATAGTTACATAGTTACATAGTAGGTGAGGTTGAAAAAAGACACAAGTCCATCAATGTCGTCCTGGAGGAGGGGAAGAGGACTCCAGTGGCAACCTGTGAAGCTCTGGTGACCTCCATGCCCAAGAGGGTTAAGGCAGTGCTGGAAAATAATGGTGGCCACACAAAATATTGACACTTTGGGCCCAATTTGGACATTTTCACTTAGGGGTGAAAGTGATAGACATTAATGGCTGTGTGTTGAGTTATTTTGAGGGGACAGCAAATTTACACTGTTATACAAGCTGTACACTCACTACTTTACATTGTAGCAAAGTGTCATTTCTTCAGTGTTGTCACATGAAAAGATAGAAGAAAATATTCACAAAAGTGTGAGGGGTGTACTCACTTTTGTGAGATACTGTACGAGTGTTTGTTTACTGCTTATGTTGTTTGTACCCAAAGAAACAATAGTGTGCCTGTTTTTAAAATTTCCTAAAATACACTGTCAGTTACTGACACTAACTTCAAACCCTACTGATCTATTTTATTTTTATTTATTTGTTTATTTTGAACAGACTTTGTTTTTTTTTTTTGTTTTTTTCTACACGGACTTCTCTAGCAAGGAGAAAATGATACAATGGCCTAGGTCACACCCATGCGTTTTTTAGTGCATTTTGGATAAACGCACTGCAGTCCATTTAACATGGTTTCCTATGGGACACATTCACATCCTGAATTTTTCAGCTGCTGCATTTTTGGAAAATGTCAGGGGCTTTTTACCTGTAACAGGTTGTGTTTTATGTTTAATAGACTTCTATGGGCCTGCACCAAAAACCCTAACATTAATTCCCAGCATTTAACTCTAACCCTAGCCCTTAATCCGAATCCTAACTCTTAACCCTAACCCTAGCCATTATTCCTAACCCTAAAATGTAACCCTAACATTTAACCCTAGCCCTTAATCTTAACCCTAACATTAAACCTAATCCTAACATTTAACAATAACATAAACCCTAACCCTAGCCCTTAACCCTAACATTTAACCTTAACCCTAGCCCTTAATCCTAACCCTAACATGTAACGCTAACCCTAGCTCCTAACCCTAACCCTAATCCTAAAATTTAACCCTAACGCATAATCCTAACCCTAACATTTAACCCTAACCCTAGCCCTTAACCCTAACCCTAATCCTAACATTTAACCCTAAGCCTTAACCCTAACATTTAATCCTAACATTCAACCCTAACCCTAGCCCTTAACCCTAATCCTAAAATTTAACTCTAACATTTAACCCTAACCCTGGCCCTTAATCCTAACCTTAACAATTAACCCTAACCCTAGCCCTCAACCCTAATCCTAACATTTAACCCTAACATTTAACAATAAATCTAGCCCTTATCCCTAACATTTAACCCTAACCCTAGCCCCTAAACCTAATCCTAATATTTAACCCTAACATAAACCCTAATCCTAGCCCTTAACCCTAACCCTAATGCTAACATTTAACCTAACATTTAACCCTAACGCTAACATTTAACCCTAACCCTAGCCCTTAATCCTAACCCTAAAATTTAAGCCTAACCCTAGCTCCTAACCCTAATCCTAACATTTAACCCTAATCCTAACATCTAATCCTAACCCTAACCCTATCCCTTAACCCTAATCCTAACATCTAATCCTAACCCTAACCCTATCCCTTAACCCTAATCCTAACATCTAATCCTAACCCTAACCCTATCCCTTAACCCTAATCCTAACATTTAACCCTAACCCTTAAACCTAACCCTAGCATTTAACCCTAGCCCCAGCATTTAACCCTAACCCTCGCCCCTAACCCTAGCATTTATCCCTAACCCTATAATTTAACCCTAGCCTGTAACCCCAACATTAATAAAATGAGGGATTGTTTAGGACTCTAAATGAGGCGTATGGTCAAACAAGCATACGCCTCCATCCTTGGTAATTGATAAGGAAAAAAAGGGCGGGTTTTACTCTTCTTTTTCTGAACATGGACTCTTTATGCTAAATTACAGTGGACTTTTTATTTGCATATTTTTATGCCTTCATTTTCAGCACTGCATACACCTGTATTTTATTGTGCCTATAGTTCTACTGTAGGCACCAGCCTTAAATATCTCTTCATTAAAATGCAATTTTTCTGTTTTCAGCCCTGTGATATTTTGATTGACAATCACTCAGTCATTGTAAGAAAAAGGTGTGGTTCCTCTGGGGTGGGGCATAAAGACAAGAGTTGGGGCTTTAAAATGTATTTGTTGCTCAGAAATAGTTATCTTTGTTCTGAAATACTAAAATAGTGACGGAGCTCCACCAAGGAAAGCCCAGCAGGGCCGTTTAAAAAAAAAAAAAAAAAAGAATCCTTTTTATTTTTGTTCTCTACACCTCTAGAGGATGTCACACCGGTGAATTACGTCTCTGAAATTTTCACTGGAATGGGAGAAAAAAACCACAGAATCATTTAGCTCCGGCCAACCTTTGAAAATGAGACGTCTGAAGTCTCGGACTTTTAGCGTTTATTACTTTTGTGCCGCGGCCTCGGTACGGCTCCCCAGCCGCCGCTGATAATTGCAGTCTTCCGTGAACGTACGGTGACATTTGACTTCAGATACAGAAAAGGAAATATTCGCTGCAAGCTCACCACCTTGTCTGTTCCTTCAGCCTGAGACGAGGAAGCCGCTTTCACTCCGCGCAAATCTATACCGCCGCAATTTTCTTCCAGGCGATGGAGGCATTAAATATGCAGCGTGGTGAGCGGTAATAATAGGCTATTAGCATCTAAATAATGGAGGACGGACATGAGGGGAGCCTGGCTGAGGTTTGTCGGGACTATGGGTCAGTTTACAAAGGCATACAATCCCCTGTATGCATTTACATTAGAAATAAACACAATCACTAAAATCTCATATAAGCACAAAAACGTTAATTTACATATATTCCTTATGGGCCATAAAGAATATAAATCCATTTGTATATTCCAAACACCTTTGCATACCCAGTTATTACTATATCACAGTAGTGGTGATACCATGACTGTGCTGTACAAAGAACGGTGGTGTGGGAGGGGCTTAGTAGGCTCCACCCACTACAGGCTGCCTGCAGACAACTAGAGGAGGGGGCGGAGACAAGACCAGTCACCCTGCACAAGGAGAGAGAGCAGAGCTGTGGGAGGGGCCCAGCAGGCTCCACCCACGACAACCTGCATGCAGAAAACTGCAGGAGGGGGGCGGAGACAAGACCAGTCACCCTGCAAAAGGAGAGAGAGAGCAGTGCTGTGGGAGGGGCCCAACAGGCTCCACCCACTACAGGCTGCCTGCAGACAACTAGAGGAGGGGGCGGAGACAAGACCAGTCACCCTGCACAAGGAGAGAGAGCAGAGCTGTGGGAGGGGCCCAGCAGGCTCCACCCACAAAACCTGCATGCAGAAAACTGCAGGAAGGGGGCGGGGACAAGACCAGTCACCCTGCACAAGGATGGAGAGCAGCAGTTAGCGGTCTTTACTACAGGAAGTCTCATTACCGCACAGATCTGGAAGAAATACATAGAAAAATCGAAATATGTACAGTATATAGAGAGCAGAGCTGTGGGAGGGGACCAGCAGGCTCCACCCACAACAACCTGCATGCAGAAAACTACAGGAGGGCGGCGGAGACAAGATCAGTCACCCTGCAGAAGGAGAGAGAGAGCAGTGCTGTGGGAGGGGCCCAACAGGCTCCACCCACAACAACCTGCATGCAGAAAACTACAGGAGGGGGACGAAGACAAGACCAGTCACCCTGCACAAGGAGAGAGAGAGCAGTGCTGTGGGAGGGGCCCAACAGGTTCCACCCACTACAGGCTGCCTGCAGACAATTACAGGAGGAGTGGAGACAAGGCCAGTCACCCTGCACAAGGAGAGGGAGCAGAGCTGTGGGAGGAAAACAGCAGGCTCCACCCACAACAACCTGCATGCAGTAAACTTCAGGAGGGGGCGGAGACAAGACCAGTCCCCCTGCACAAGGATGGAGAGCAGCAGTGAGCGGTCTTTACTACAGGAAGTCTCACACTGGATTACTGCACAGATCTGGAAGAAATACATAGAAAAATTGAAATATGTACAGTATATATACTGTATACCTATACCGTGTATATACCGTATATATAGATATAGCTATATAGATACACTATATTACCAAAAGTATTGGGACACCTGCATTTACACGCACATGAACTTTAATGGCATCCCAGTCTTAGTCCGTAGGGTTCAATATTGAGTTGGCCCACCCTTTGCAGCTATAACAGCTTCAACTCTTCTGGGAAGGCCGTCCACAAGGTTTAGGAGTGTGTCTATGGGAATGTTTGACCATTCTTCCAGAAGAGCATTTGTGAGGTCAGGCACTGATGTTGAATGAGAAGGCCTGGCTCGCAGTCTCCACTCTAATTTATCCCAAAGGTGTTCTATCGGGTTGAGGTCAGGACTCTGTGCAGGCCAGTCAAGTTCCTCCACCCCAAACTAGCTCATCCATGTCTTTATGGACCTTGTTTGTGCACTGGTGCGCAGTCATGTTGGAACAGGAAGGGGCCGTCCCCTTGCTCCCAAAAAGTTGGGAGCATGAAATTGTCCAAAATGTCTTGGTATGCTGACACATTAAGAGTTCCCTTTACTGGAACTAAGGGGCCAAGCCCAACCCCTGAAAAACAACCCAACACCATTATCCCCCCTCCACCAAATGATTTGGACCAGTGAACAAAGCAAGGTCCATGAAGTCACGGATGAGCGAGTTTTAGGTGGAGGAACTTGACTGGCCTGCACAGAGTCCTGACCTCAACACCTTTGGGATGAATTAGAGCGGAGACTGCGAGCCAGGCCTTCTCATCCAACATCAGTGCCTGACCTCACAAATGCTCTTCTGGAAGAATGGTCAAACATTTCCATAGACACACTCCTAAACCTTGTGGACGGCCTTCCCAGAGGAGTTGAAGCTGTTACGGCTGCAAAGGGTGGGCCAACTCAATATTGAACCCTACGGACTAAGGCTGGGATGCCATTAAACTACAGGAGGGGGTGGAAACAGTCATCCTGTACAAGGAGAGAGGGAGAGCAGAGCTGTGGGAAGAGCCCAGCAAACTCTATCCATTACAAGCTATTTGCTGAAAACTACAGGAGGGGGGTGGAGACAAGACCAGTCACCCTGCACAAGGAGAGAAAGCAGAGCTGTAGGAGGGGCCCAGCAGGCTCCACCCACTACAGGCTGCAGAAAACTACAGGAGGAGGCGGAGACAAGACCAGTCCCCCTGCACTTGGAGAGAGAGCAGCAGTGAGCGGTCTTTATTACAGGAAGCCTCACACTGGATTACTGCACAGATCTGGAAGAAATACACAAAACGCACATGATGAATGTATAACATGTAGAAAATACTTGCTTATCCTGGAGCTCAGCTTTAAATTGCATATTTTGATCTTTTTATTTGTGCAGCTTTCTATAAAATAATCCCCGGTGTCACCCTGTCACATGTACCCCTGGTAGCTATTATAAACAGGCATGGTAAACCATTTTTTACCATAAGGACTTTGATACAGAGAAATAATGTACAATGGTGCTGAAGACAGGGCACATAGGCAAGTGTTTTAAAAAGGCTGGAGGAGATCAGCAGCACCAAGATGCATAAAGGGATAGAAAATGAAAAAAACAATATTTTATAGGAAACTAGAAATGATATATGTACATATATTGTATACATATACCATGTATTGTATATATACACAGTATCTCTCAAAAGTGAATACACCCCTCACACTTTTGTAAATCTTTTCTTCTATCTTTTCATGTAACAACACTGAAGAAATGACACTTTGCTACAATGTAAAGTAGTGAGTGTACAGCTTGTATAACAGTGTAAATTTGCTGCCCCCTCAAAATAACTCAACACACAGCCATTAATGTCTAAACCGCTGGCAACACAAGTGAGTACACCCCTAAGTGAAAATGTCCAAATTGGGCCCAAAGTGTCAATATTTTGTGTGGCCTCCATTATTTTCCAGCACTGCCTTAACCCTCTTGGGCATGGAGTTCACCAGAGCTTCACAGGTTACCACTGAAGTCCTCTTCCCCTCCTCCATGATGACATCACAGAGCTGGTGGATGTTGGAGACCTTGCGTTCTTCCACCTTCCGTTTGAGGATGTCCCACAGATGATCAATAGGGTTTAGTCCTTCACCTTTACCCTCAGCTTCTTTAGCAAGGCAGTGGTGGTCTTGGAGGTGTGTTTGGGGTCGTTATCATGTTGGAAAACTGCCCTGCGGCCCAGTCTCTGAAGGGAGAGGATGATGCTCTGCTTCAGTATGTCACAGTACATGTTGGCATTCATGGTTCTCTCAATGAACTGTAGCTCCCCAGTGCCGGCAGCACTCATGCAGCCCCAGACCAAGACACTCCCACCACCATGCTTGACTGTAGGCAAAACGCACTGGTCTTTGTACTCAGTTTCAGGGTCTTGGCAATCTTCTTATAGCCTAGGCCATCTTTATGAAGAGCAACAATTCTTTTTCTCAGATCATTAGAGAGTTATTTGCCATGAGGTGCCATGTTGAACTTCCAGTGACTTCTAGGATGACAGCCATGTAGACCAATTTGATGCAGTGTGCGGCGTATGGTCTGAGCACTGACAGGCTGACCCCCCCACCCCTTCAACCTCTACAGCAATGCTGGCAGCACTCATACGTCTATTTCCCAAAGACAACCTCTGGATATGACGCTGAGCACGTGACCTCAACTTCTTTGGTCGACCATGGTGAGGCCTGTTCTGAGTGGAACCTGTCCTGTTATACCACTGTATGGTCTTGGCCACCGTGCTGCAGCTCAGTTTCAGGGTCTTGGCAATCTTCTTATAGCCTAGGCCATCTTAATGTAGAGCAACAATCCTTTTTTTCAGATCCTCAGAGAGTTCTTTGCCATGAGGTGCCATGTTGAACTTCCAGTGACCAGTATGAGAGAGTGAGAGTGATAACACCAAATTTAACACACCTGCTCCCCATTCACACCCGAGATCTTGTAACACTAACGAGTCACATGACACCGGGGAGGGAAAATGGCTAATTGGGCCCCAATTTGGACATTTTCACTTAGGGGTGTACTCACTTTTGTTGCCAGCGGTTTAGACATTAATGGCTGTGTGTTGAGTTATTTTGAGGGGACAGCAAATTTACACCGTTATACAAGCTGTACACTCACTACTTTACATTGTAGCAAAGTGTCATTTCTTCAGTGTTGTTACATGAAAAGATAGAAGAAAAGATTTACAAAAATGTGAGGGGTGTACTGACTTTTTTGAGATACTGTATATATAATAAAATTAATAAAAAAAAGATAAAAATAATAATAATAATAAAAGAGAAAAACTCAAAGCCTAGCGATTCGAATCACATCAAAAAGGTCTCCACCCATGGAGGAGCTCTGGTCACACATCTTCTGCACCAAGGATAAATGAAATGGGTTTGTAATGGGAAATGGTGATACTTTGTTGCCGTTTCAGTATCAGCCCTTCCAATGTAGCCGTTCTTTTCAGGATATCAGAACATTTCTGCTTCCAGTGGCTTCCCTATTGTAGGTAAATGGAAGTAATATACGCAGCAACATGACAGACGCAGCGGAGAGTAAATTCCTTATTCATATGCGGGGAGGCACGTCCCCGGCTCAGCAGATGGGGCATACAGCAGGCAGAAGCCCAGGGTACACCCAGCGTGAGGACATTGCGATCTAATTTAGCGGCCGATATTGAGAGCCCCATGCCGCCGCGCTGTGTGATGCGACGTGTGATGTTCAGCCGTCTGGAACAAGATTTAATGTTGACTTTCTTATGACACTCTGCATTGTGGGGAAAAAAAAATAAAATCTTGCGAAGGAAGCTGAGAAGACGACAGAGAGCAATAAAAATAGGGACTGCGATTTAAAAACTGGGACGCTATGATATATTTTTCAGCCCACATTCTTTTCGATTTTTCTTTTCATTCTCTTTCTTTGCTTTTATTATTACTGCCCAGCACGGTGTATTTGGCCGTGGACAAAAAAAAAAAAAAAAAATGAAAAAAAGAACTCACAGGTAGGAATATATTAAAAAAAAAAAGAAACACATACAGTGCCTTGCAAAAGTATTCACCCCCCTTGGTTTTTTTACCTATTTTGTTACATTACAGCCTTTAGTTGTTTTTTTTTTATCTGAATTATATGTGATGGATCAGAACACAATAGTCTAAGTTGATGAAGTAAAATTCAAAAAATATATACATAAAACTATTTTTCAGAAATAAAAAACTGATAATTGGCATGTGCGTATGTATTCATCCCCTTTGTTATGAAGCCCATAAAAAGCTCCGGTGCAACCAATTACCTTCAGAAGTCAAATAATTAGTGAAATGATGTCCACCTGTGTGCAATCTAAGTGTCACATGATCTGTCATTACATAGACACACCTTTTTGAAAGGCCCCAGAGGCTGCAACACCTAAGCAAGAGGCACCACTAACCAAACACTGCCATGAAGACCAAGAAACTCTCCAAACAAGTAAGGGACAATGTTGTTGAGAAGTACAAGTCAGGGTTAGGTTATAAAAAAATATCCAAATCTTTGATGATCCCTAGGAGCACCATCAAATCTATAATAACCAAATGGAAAGAACATGGCACAACAGCAAACCTGCCAAGAGACGGCCGCACACCAAAACTCACGGACCGGGCAAGGAGGGCATTAATCAGAGAGGCAGCACAGAGACCTAAGGTAACCCTGGAGGAGCTGCAGAGTTCCACAGCAGAGACTGGAGTATCTGTACATAGGACGACAATAAGCCGTACGCTCCATAGAGTTGAGCTTTATGGCAGAGTGGCCAGAAGAAAGTCATTACTTTCAGCAAAAAACAAAATGGCACGTTTTGAGTTTGCGAAAAGGCATGTCGGAGACTCCCAAAATGTATGGAGGAAGGTGCTCTGGTCTGATGAGACTAAAATTGAACTTTTTGACCATCAAAGAAAATGCTATGTCTGGTGCAAACCCAACACATCACATCGCCCAAAGAACACCATCTCCACTGTGAAACATGGTGGTGGCAGCATCATGCTGTGGGGATGTTTTTCAGCAGTCAGGACTGGGAAACTGGTCAGAGTTGAGGGAAAGATGGATGGTGCGAAATACAGGGATATTCTTGAGCAGAACCTGTATCACTCTGTGTGTGATTTGAGGCTAGGACGGAGGTTCACCTTCCAGCAGGACAATGACCCCAAACACACTGCTAAAGCAACACTTGAGTGGTTTAAGGGGAAACATGTAAATGTGTTGGAATGGCCTAGTCAAAGCCCAGACCTCAATCCAATAGAAAATCTGTGGTCAGACTTAAAGATTGCTGTTCACAAGTAGGGATGAGCTTCGTGTTCGAGTCGAACCCATGTTCGACTCGAACATCGGCTGTTCGACCGTCCGTCGAATTGCGAACGATATGGGCCGTTCGCGCCAAATTCGTGTGGCGCGTCACGGCCCATAATTCACTGCGGCATCGCAGTGCATTGCTGGCTGATGATTGGCCAAGCATGCACTATGACCCGCATGCTTGGCCAATCACAGCGCCGTCAGTAGAGAGAGCTGTAATTGGCCAAAGCCAGGGTGGCTTTGGCCAATTATGGCTCAGGGGATTTAGTACACACCCCACACTATATAAGGCCGCCTGCACGGCGGCCCTGTGTAGTGTGTGTTCCGGTGTGCTGAGAGATAGAGAGAGAGAGAGACAGTGTCATTTGATTTGAGTTAGATAGATTAGGCAGAACAGTCAGTCAGTTAGCTGCACTTACAGTGTATTGTGTATATATATGCATCCCAGGTGTTGCATATATATATATACACTGTATTCAGTTTAGCTAGATCCGTTCCTGTTATCTTCTATCTAGACTATTTAGTGCAGTGTGTCCTGCTCACAGTGTTCAGCTAGATCCGTTCCTGCTATTTACATTCAGTGCAGTGCGTCCTGCTCACAGTGTTCAGCTAGATCCGTTCCTGCTATTTACATTCAGTGCAGTGCGTCCTGCTCACAGTGTTCAGCTAGATCCGTTCCTGCTATTTACATTCAGTGCAGTGCGTCCTGCTCACAGTGTTCAGCTAGATCCGTTCCTGCTATTTACATTCAGTGCAGTGCGTCCTGCTCACAGTGTTCAGCTAGATCCGTTCCTGCTATTTACATTCAGTGCAGTGCGTCCTGCTCACAGTGTTCAGCTAGATCCGTTCCTGCTATTTACATTCAGTGCAGTGCGTCCTGCTCACAGTGTTCAGCTAGATCCGTTCCTGCTATTTACATTCAGTGCAGTGCGTCCTGCTCACAGTGTTCAGCTAGATCCGTTCCTGCTATTTACATTCAGTGCAGTGCGTCCTGCTCACAGTGTTCAGCTAGATCCGTTCCTGGTATTTACATTTAGTGCAGTGCGTCCTGCTCACAGTGTTCAGCTAGATCCGTTCCTGCTATTTACATTCAGTGCAGTGCGTCCTGCTCACAGTGTTCAGCTAGATCCGTTCCTGCTATATACATTCAGTGCAGTGCGTCCTGCTCACAGTGTTCAGCTAGATCCGTTCCTGCTATATACATTTAGTGCAGTACGTCCTGCTCACAGTGTTCAGCTAGATCCGTTCCTGCTATTTACATTCAGTGCAGTGCGTCCTGCTCACAGTGTTCAGCTAGATCCGTTCCTGGTATTTACATTTAGTGCAGTGCGTCCTGCTCACAGTGTTCAGCTAGATCCGTTCCTGCTATTTACATTCAGTGCAGTGCGTCCTGCTCACAGTGTTCAGCTAGATCCGTTCCTGCTATTTACATTCAGTGCAGTGCGTCCTGCTCACAGTGTTCAGCTAGATCCGTTCCTGTTATCTTCCTACTGACAGGCAGGCTTGTCTGGTTACAGTATATAAAGCTACCTGAAGAAAATTACAGGTGTTCTTTTTGATCCTATTAGTACCACGGTCAGGCAGCTAGACTATTTACATTTAGTACAGTGTGTCCTGCTCACAGTGTTCAGCTAGATCCGTTCCTGTTATCTTCCTACTGACAGGCAGGCTTGTCTGGTTACAGTATATAAAGCTACCTGAAGAAAATTACAGGTGTTCTTTTTGATCCTATTAGTACCACGGTCAGGCAGCTAGACTATTTACATTTAGTACAGTGTGTCCTGCTCACAGTGTTCAGCTAGATCCGTTCCTGTTATCTTCCTACTGACAGGCAGGCTTGTCTGGTTACAGTATATAAAGCTACCTGAAGAAAATTACAGGTGTTCTATCCCAGCTTAGTGCAGCTACAGGCCATTAGTATGTCTGGAAGGCCAAGAAGGAGAGGCAGACAGTCACAAGCCAATAAGAGAGGGCAAGCAGGCTCTGTGTCTAGTGCTGGTCGTGGAGACGGTGCATCCTCATCAGCACGTGGCCATGGGACACGCTTGGCCTTTTTTTCGGCAGCTGGCCGTGTTGAGCCGCAACATGCGGAAGACTTGGTCGAGTGGATGACCAAGCCGTCCTCATCCTCCTCATCCTCTCTCACCCATGCCCAGGGTGCTTTGTCTGGCAAAGCAGCGGCCTCTTCCCTCAGCTCAATGTCATCAGTGACTCCTTCCCTAGCTCCACCATGTCCTCATGAGGATTCCCTCGAACTGTTTGACCACAGTGTTGGGTACATGCTCCAGGAGGATGCCCAGCGTTTGGAAGGCTCTGATGATGATACTGAGCTCAATGAAGGCAGTAACATGAGCACGGACAGAGGGGGTGCCCAAGAAGGACAGCAATCTGGCAGTCATGCTCCCCCTGCTGCAGCATACTGCCAGGTTTGCTCCAGTGATGAGGAGGGAGGGGATGATGAGGTCACTGACTCAACGTGGGTGCCTGATAGGAGAGAGGAGGAGGAGGAGGAGGTGGCACATCACCAACTAGGCAGGATGCCCTCCAGGGGCCAGCCTAAGGGCAGCACATTGACTGCATCACACCCCAAAGCTCCACATGTGCAGGGCGCTGCAGTCTCTGCGCGTTATTCAAAAAGTTCTTTGGTGTGGGCCTTTTTTGAGACGAGTGCATCAGATCGCACCGCTGCTATTTGCAACATATGTCTCAAGCGTATCTCGCGTGGCCAAAACATCTCCCGCTTGGGTACCACATGCTTGACCAGACATATGTTGACCTGCCATGCAGTTCGTTGGCAAGCGTATCTGAAAGACCCACACCAAAGAACAAAGAGGATCTCTCCTTGCTCCTCATCAGCTGAGATTTCCAACCCCACTAGACCTTCAGTCCTCTCTGAGACCTGCAGTGAGAGGAATGAAGGTGTAGAATTAGGTGTGTCACAGCCAAGTACTTGTGGGCAATCTGCTTTTGGTACACCGACGTCAGATTGTACCAGGCAAATTTCCCTGCCCCAGCTGCTGCACCGCCGAAAGAAGTTTGCTCCCAGCCATCCACATGCCCAGCGGTTGAATGCTAGCTTGGCAAAATTGCTAGCACTTCAACTGCTGCCTTTTCAGTTGGTAGACTCTGCCCCCTTCCGTGAGTTTGTGGAATGTGCGGTTCCTCAGTGGCAGGTACCCAAACGCCACTTTTTCTCACGGAAGGCGATTCCGGCTCTCTACCGGCATGTGGAAGGCAATGTCCATGCCTCGCTGGACAGGGCGGTCAGCGGTAAGGTGCATATTACCGCTGACTCATGGTCCAGCAGGCATGGACAGGGACGTTACTTAAGTTTCACGGCGCATTGGGTGACTCTGCTGGCAGCTGGGAAGGATGCAGGACAAGGTGCAGTAGTGTTGGAGGTTGTTCCGCCACCACGCCTCCAAAATGCTGATTGTGACACACCTCTCTCCTCCACCCCCTCCTCTTCTTCTTCCTCCATGGCCTCTTCCTCGGAACCAGCGGTGCTCCGTAGGCGTTCAAGGGGCTACGCAAGTACGCAGGCCAAAAGATGCCATGCGGTGCTTGAGCTGGTGTGCTTGGGGGACAGGAGCCACACTGGGGCAGAGGTTCTGTCAGCTCTGCAGGGGCAGGTTCAGAGGTGGTTGACGCCACGCCAACTTAAGGCAGGAATGGTGGTTTGCGACAATGGCACCAACCTCCTCTCTGCCCTCCGACAGGGACAACTGACCCATGTGCCCTGTTTGGCTCACGTCCTTAACTTGGTGGTGCAGCGGTTCTTGGGCAGGTACCCGGGCTTACAGGATGTCCTGAGGCAGGCCAGGAAAGTCTCTGTGCATTTCCGCCGGTCATATAATGCCAGTGCTCGGCTGACGGACCTCCAAAAGGAGTTTAACCTGCCCAAGAACCGCCTAATCTGTGACATGCCCACCAGGTGGAACTCGACGTTGGCCATGCTGCAGCGGCTGCACACGCAGCAGAGGGCCATCAATGAGTACCTGTGCGACTATGGCACCAGGACAGGGTCAGGGGACCTTGGTTTTTTTTCCCCACGCCAGTGGGCCATGATCAGGGATGCATGCACTGTCCTGTCACCATTCGAGGAGGCCACGAGGATGGTGAGCACTGACAGTGCATGCATCAGTGACACTGTCCCCCTTGTCCACCTGTTGGAGCACACGCTGCGTGGAATAATGGACAGGGCACTTGAGGCAGAACAGAGGCAGGAAGAGGAGGACTTCCTTAGCTCTCAAGGCCCCCTTTATCCAGACAGTGTTCCTGCGTGCCCGCCGATCACACAGGAAGAGGAGGAGGAGGAGGAGGAGGAGGAGGAGGAAGATTGTGTCAGTATGGAGGTGGAGCCTGGCACTCAGCATCAGCAGTCTTTAAGGGATCAGTCCCAAGGAACACATGGACTTGTACGTGGCTGGGAGGAGGTGGCTGCGGACGTTGTTGTCCTTAGTGACCCAGAGGACTCCGGACCGAATGCCTCAGCAAACCTACGCTGCATGGCCTCCCTGATCCTGCAAAGCCTGCGTAAGGATCCTCGTATTCGTGGTATCAAGGAGAAGGACCAATACTGGCTGGCAACCCTCCTTGATCCACGTTACAAGGGTAAGGTTGCGGACCTTATCTTGCCATCGCAGAGGGAGCAGAGGATGAAACATCTTCGGGAGGCCTTGCAGAAAGGTCTGTGCAACGCGTTCCCAGAGACTGGGAGGTTACAAACTCCTGTTTCTGGACAACGTGTTGCTGAGGCTTCGGTCAGTCAAAGAAGGAGCGGTGGAGAAGGTGGCCGTCTGACCGATGCGTTCAGACAATTTTTTGGTCCGCAGCCCCAAGGTATGATCGGTTCCAGCAACCATCGCCAGCGTCTGTTTTACATGGTGCAGGAATACCTAGGGGCAAGATCAGACTTGGACACCTTTCCCACCGAAAATCCTCTGGGTTACTGGGTCTTGAGGATGGATCACTGGCCAGAGCTTGCACAGTATGCAATTGAGCTACTGGCCTGTCCTGCATCCAGCGTTCTTTCGGAACGTACATTCAGTGCTGCTGGAGGCGTGGTAACCGATCACAGGGTGCGTCTGTCCACTGACTCGGTCGATCGGCTGACCTTCATAAAAATGGATCAGTCTTGGATCACCACCAGCTACCAAGCACCTGATGCTGATGTAACTGAATAATTTTTTTCAGATCCCTTCAAAGACTGCCTATGCTGATGCTGAGTGATTATCCCTGAGTAATTATCCTCTTCCTCCTCAATCATCACGCTGATAGCTTGTAAGAACATTTTTGGTTCTGGGCGCCACCACCAGTGCCTAAGGCCCAATTTTTCTGCCCCTGTCTAACAGGGGCGTGAAATTACAATTTTTGATGCAATACTTTGCAGCAGGGCTCGTTCCTGCGTTCCAACTAGAGTGTCTGTGAGGGGTTGCAGTGTTGTGGCACCAGCACCAGTGCCTAAGGCCCAATTTTTCTGCCCCTGTCTAACAGGGGCGTGAAATTACAATTTTTGATGCAATACTTTGCAGCAGGGCTCGTTCCTGCGTTCCAACTAGAGTGTCTGTGAGGGGTTGCAGTGTTGTGGCACCAGCACCAGTGCCTAAGGCCCAATTTTTCTGCCCCTGTCTAACAGGGGCGTGAAATTACAATTTTTGATGCAATACTTTGCAGCAGGGCTCGTTCCTGCATTCCAACTAGAGTGTCTGTGAGGGGTTGCAGTGTTGTGGCACCAGCACCAGTGCCTAAGGCCCAATTTTTCTGCCCCTGTCTAACAGGGGCGTGTAATTACAATTTTTGATGCAATACTTTGCAGCAGTGCTCGTTCCTGCGTTCCAACTAGAGTGTCTGTGAGGGGTTGCAGTGTTGTGGCACCAGCACCAGTGCCTAAGGCCCAATTTTTCTGCCCCTGTCTAACAGGGGCGTGTAATTACAATTTTTGATGCAATACTTTGCAGCAGGGCTCGTTCCTGCGTTCCAACTAGAGTGTCTGTGAGGGGTTGCAGTGTTGTGGCACCAGCACCAGTGCCTAAGGCCTAATTTTTCAGCTCCTGTTCAACAGGGGCATGTAATTACAATTCTTGATCTAATATTTCACAGCAGGGCCCTGTGAGGGCTTACAGTGTTTTGGCCACAGCAACACCTAAGGCCCAAATTTCTGCTGAGTATATAGGGCAGGACCCTACTTTCAAACATCTAACTTACAAACGACTCCTACTTGCAAACGGAAGGAGACAACAGGAAGTGAGATGAAATCTACCCATAGGAAGGGAAATTCTCTCATGTAAGAGTTAATATGGGAAAACAATTTCTCCTTTCCACTGATGCTTTCCAATCCTTGTTCCACAAAAAAACCCAAATTTTCAAAAAACATTTTTCATTGGGACAAAAAAGTGAGGTGAAATCTTCTGAAGAGGAGGAAAGACGCAAAACAAATGTCACAGGGGTGATAACCCTTCCCTATGTTTTCCAAAAAGCTTAGAAAAGATTTTTTGGCTGGAGCTAAACACATTAAAAATGTTCAAAATTACAAACAGATTCTACTTAACAACAAACCTACAGTCCCTGTCTTGTTTGCACCGCCTGTATACTGCTGTTCAGAGTATATAGGGACCTTTCCTTATTTTAATTTGGGTGCGGGGTTCCCCTTAATATCCATACAAGACCCAAAGGGCCTGGTAATGGACTGGGGGGTACCCATGCCGTTTGTCTCACTGATTTTCATCCATATTGCCAGGACCCGACATGACATTAAACCCGCAAGCAGTTTTAAATGAGATTTTTTCCTTTAAAAATGACATTTGGTGCAGGGACTGTTCTAAACATGGGAAACACGCGTCACTTTACAGGCATACTATAGACACCCCCCAGGTACGATATTTAAAGGAATATTTCACTTTTTTTTTTTTTACTTTAAGCATCATTAAAATCACTGCTCCCGAAAAAACGGCCGTTTTTAAAAGTTTTTTTTGCATTGATACATGTCCCCTGGGGTAGGACCCGGGTCCCCAAACCCTTTTTAGGACAATACCATGCAAATTAGCCTTTAAAATGAGCACTTTTGATTTCGAACGTTCGAGTCCCATAGACGTCAATGGGGTTCTAACGTTCGTGCGAACTTGCGGTCCGTTCGCGGGTTCTGGTGCGAACCGAACCGGGGGGTGTTCGGCTCATCCCTATTCACAAGCACAAACCACCCTACTTGAAGCAGCTGGAGCAGTTTTGCAAGGAGTAATGGGCAAAAATCCCAGTGGTAAGATGTGGCAAGCTCATAGAGACTTATCCAAAGCAACTTGGAGCTGTGATAGCCGCAAAAGGTGGCTCTACAAAGTATTGACTTTAGGGGGGTGAATAGTTGTGCACATTGACTTTTTCTGTTATTTTGTCCTATTTGTTGTTTGCTTCACAATAAAAAAAAAAAAACATCTTCAAAGTTGTGGGCATGTTCTGTAAATTAAATGATGCAAATCCTCAAACAATCCATGTTAATTCCAGGTTGTGAGGCAACAAAACACGAAAAATGCCAAGGGGGGGGGGGGGGGGATACTTTTGCAAGGCACTGTAGCGCAGTGAATATGCACGTACAGGTGTTCTGTGCAAATGGAGCAAGTAGTGCATGTTTTTAGGAAGTTTCCTGTGTTGGTCGAATGCTTTTCATTTAATTTAAAACAGAAACTACCACATTTGGACACTAGATGGCGCTAAGTATTATAGGAATTTTCTATGACACTTCGTAACATTTAGTGGCCAAATGTGATATTTTATGTTTTTAATCAATAATTGAAAACCGTTCAACCAGCACAGGAAATAGCCTAATAACATTTGTTTTTCCCCAGTTCTTAGAGAACACATGTACATGCGCTTTCACTGAGTAAATTGCTATGCAATGTTTTTATAAATATACCCCAAAGTTTTGCCTGAATATGCCTTGGTTTGATTCACAAGCATTTTGGTTGAAGAGGCCACAAACTGGCAAAAGATAGATTTTGGCCAACGTATCTCTCCCTTGGCATTATACTTCATCAGGATGCCATTGAAGCCAATAGTGACTGAACCTGGATGGGCTGAACACTCCACACTCCCACCGCTAAATAACAGATTCCTGACTGTGTTAATCTAAGTTTGCTGCCGAGAATCCCAGGTGAGGTCATTGACCAAATGACCACAGCCGGGAATCTGTTGTTTAGCGGCGGGAGTGCGGCGTGC
Organism: Lithobates septentrionalis; assembly: GCA_037952835.1. Classification (NCBI taxonomy): domain Eukaryota; kingdom Metazoa; phylum Chordata; class Amphibia; order Anura; family Ranidae; genus Lithobates; species Lithobates septentrionalis. Next base: position 2,196,691 of record JBBDGP010001333.1, on the reverse strand, counting down.
ACAGATTGGCTGATGATGGGTCATTGTGCCTGAGGGACATCAATAAACGGCACTTTAAGAACAGGTAAGTATGTGCTTCGTTTTATTAACCACTTCAGCCACAAAAAAGCTTTTACCCCCCCCCTTCATGACCAGGCCCTTTTTTGCGATATGGCACTGCGTTACTTTACCTGACAATTGCGCTATCATGCGACGTTGTACCCTGATAAAATTGATTTCCCTTCCTTCTTTTGGTGGTATTTGATCACCTCTGCCATTTTTATTTTTTGCGCTATAAACAAAAAAAAGACATGACAATTTTGAAAAAAAAACAACAAAATTTTTACTTTCTGATATAAAACATATCCAATAAAAATGTTTTTTTAAAAAAATCTAATTTCTTCATAAATTTAGGCCAATATGTATTCTGCTACATATTTTTGGTAAAAAAAAAAAAAATCCCAATAATTGTATATTGATTGTTTTGCGCAAAAGTAATAGCGCCTACAAATGATGGGATATTTTTATAGATTTTTTTTTCTTTTACTAGTAATGGCGGTGATCAGCGATTTTTAGCTGGACTGCGACATTGCGGCGGACAAATTGGGCACCTAATTGACACTTTTGACATTTTTTTTCGGGACCAGTGACACTAATGCAGTGATCAGTGCTAAAAATATGCACTGTTACTGTTGTAATGACACTGGCAGGGAAGGGGTTAACACCAGGAGTGATCAAAGGGTTTAGTGTGTCCTAGACATGTGCACTGCCAAAAAATTAGTTCATTTTCATTTCATTTGTTTTTTTTTTTGTTTTTTTTCGGGTCATCTGTTATGATCGCAATTCGTAAATGTGAACAATTTGGTAAATTCAAAAATCCGAAAATAAGAAAAAAAAAACAGAAAATTCAAAAGAATAACTAACTAACTAATAATAAATAACTATTAAACTATAGGTATTGGAATTTCCTTTCAAATTTGGCTGTTAGTGAACATAACGAATACAAATTTATCCGAAGTTACGAATTATCCGAAATAAAGAATACCAGATCTAAACAAATGGAACGGAACGAATTAATAATAAATAATAATAATACTACTAATAAAAAAAATAATATATTATTGTTATTTATTATTATTAATGTGTTACATTCCCTTCATTTAGATACAGCATTCATTATTTTGGATAATTCATAACTTCGGATAAATTTGTTGAGATGGCGGCATCACTATTTCTGTCAGGCCAGTGCTGAAAGCAGCAAGGAGAGGAGGAGAGAGCCGGGAAGAGGTGCAGGCTGTGCTCTCTCTCCCCCTCCTCCTCATAAGCTCTCACATAATGACGGAGGCGCAATTTGGCATCTTTGCAATGGGCACTGGATGATCTTGTCCCGGCACCGTCTGTAATATATACCAAGAGGGCAGGGATAGTGGCCAACATCATTGACTAAATATGGCTGGCCAAATGTGGTCAATGTCAAATGTGGTCAATGTCATTGCCCAGACAGCAAACGCAACATAAAAGAGACCTTTCGGGTACTACTTTCAAACTTCACTCAAAACATCAAATGTATTCCAATAACACTTCCACTGACACCAAGGATGGGACATGTATTCCTCTGCTGAAAACAGCAAGGAAGCCCTGTCCTCCTTCGATGGAGCACCATTCCTCCCACTGATACCATCAATGGGGCACTATTCCTTCCACTGATACCAAGGATGGGGCACTATTCCTTCAACTGACACCAAGAATGGGGCACTATTCCTCTCCTGACACCAATGATGGGGCACTATTCTTCCCACTAATACCAATGATGGAGCACTATTTCTCCCACTTATACCATGGACCAATGATGGAGCACCATTAGTCCCACTCATACCATCAATGGGGCACAATTCCTTCCACTGACATCAAGCATGGGGCACTATTCCTCCCACTGACACCAATGATGGAGCACCATAAGTCCCACTCATACCATCAATGGGGCACAACTCCTTCCACTGACTGACACCAACGATGGAGAACCATTCCTCCCACTGATACCATCAATGGGGCACTATTCCTTCAACTGACACCAAGGATGGGGCACTATTCCTTCAACTGACACCAAGAATGGGGCACTATTCCTCTCCTGACACCAATGATGGGGCGCTATTCTTCCCACTAATACCAATGATGGAGCACTATTTCTCCCACTTATACCATGGACCAATGATGGAGCACCATTAGTCCCACTCATACCATCAATGGGGCACAATTCCTTCCACTGACATCAAGCATGGGGCACTATTCCTCCCACTAATACCAATGATGGAGCACCATAAGTCCCACTCATACCAACAATGGGGCACAATTTCTTCCACTGACTGACACCAACGATGGAGAACCATTCCTCCCACTGATACCATCAATGGGGCACTATTCCTCTCGCTGACACCAATGATGAGGCACTATTCTTCCCACTAATGCCCTGTTCCTCCTACTGATAACAAAGGTGGTGCTCTATTTCTTCCATTGACACCAATGATGGGCACTATTCCTCCTCCTACTGACCACAGATGCTACGTCATTTTTTTACTCCCGCTGACCCCCAAGCCTGAGGTATTGTTACTCCCACTAAAAACCAGGACAATTTCTGCTCCCAATGGCCACAGTCTAAATCCACCTAAAATATGAAATACAACTATTGGCCCTCTGCTTAGAAAGTTTGGTGACCCCTGACGTAGTGGATAGTAAAGCCTTTAAACTTCTCGCAGTTTCTGTTCAGACTGTTGTAAGAACGTGTGTGTATTCCACAACGATCATCTTGCCTTCCACTCAATCCATTTACTTAAAAAAAAAAAATGGCATTTTGTAATTTGTCATTTGTGAAATCCAATGCTGAGCCTCTGGGCCAAAAAATAAAGAAAGGCAATTTATTTTCTCTTTGTTATTTTAGCCCGGGAGACGAGCACAGAGAAAGAGTGTTTATGAGGATTATTTTTTTTATTACTTTTTATTCATCATTTTCTAAATGATACAATGTCAAAACAAAAACAAAAAAAAATATATCAATAACTTAAAGTGGTTTTAAAGACTCAAGTTTTTTTACCTTCATGCATAGAACAAGACCTTCTGTGTGCAGTGGCCCCCCCCCCAGCCCCTCCTAATACTCACCCGAGCTCCCTCTTGATCCAGTGATGTGCACAAGAGCTGAGCTAATCCCAGGTCTCTCATTCCTCATTGGCTTCTGCTACTGTCAATCACAGCCAGTGAGCCAATAAGCAGAGAAAAGGGGGTGGGGCCGTGCTGTGGCTCCTTGTGTCTTATGGATGCATAGAGCAAGGCTCAGGAGCGAGCATGCACCAGTCCCCCCCCCCCCCAGAGCAAGCAGCTTGATATTGGGGGCACTGGCTGAGGAGGAGGAGTGATGAGCATCGGTGGGGGACCCCGAAAAGTGGAGGATCGGGGCTGCTCTGTGCAAAACCATTACACAGAGCATGTAAGTATGACATGTTATTTGTTTATATATTTTTAAATAAACCTTTAAGGTCAATTTAAATCTTGATTACATTATAACACTTAATCATTGTTTTAAAAAAAAACAAAAAAAAACATCAAATAGAAAATATATTGACTAAAAGAGATGTATGGGTTTTCTTGTTTTTTACGACTCATACTTACCCGGCACCTCTAACACTGAGAACCGAGTGATCGAACACCGCTGATCGTTCGGTTCTCACAGCTCCTCGAGCAGAGAGCTGCTGACTGTCAGTCACCGCTCTCTGCTCTGCCCCCTCCCACGCTCACTGGACTCTGCACTTATTGCAGAACGGTTAAGGTGAGGGTTAGAGGTCCCAGATACCGTAGCAGATCACTTGCAGACTCTCCAGATCAATGTCCACCTTCACAGTGTCAGACGTAAACGGGTGACCCCGCCCCCCCCTCTGACGCCACAGGGAAGCGGGGTCACTCGGGGGGGCAGGGTCACTCGGTTACTTCACCGGGTGGCCCCGCCCTCAGTTATATAAGAACTGTCAAAGAGAAGAAGCGTCACTCGGCGTGTTTTTTTTTTTTTCTTTTTCGGTCCGTCGAGCGGCATGAACTTACATAGTGGGACATTTTTATTTCTTTATTTTTTAATAAAGGACTTGGCGAGGGTTGTGGGGATGAGGCCCTTGCCCCCATCAACATGGGGACAAGGTGCTCCAAAGCACCCACCCACCCTGTGTTGAGGGCATGTGGGTGTGTTAATATTCATACCAGACCCAAAGGGTCTGCGGTGGGGGGGTCCCATGCTCTTTTTTTCTATTTTATCTATATCGCCGCGACCTGAAAATTCATTACAGCCGAGATCAGTTTTAAATAACAAATTTTCCTTTAGAAATGTCATTTTGCTGTGGTATTGTTCTAAACAAGGGAAAAATGTGCCACATTGCAGGCATACTATAGACATCCCCCCAGGCACGATATTTAAAGGAATATTTCATTTTTATTGCTTCACTTTAAGCATTAAACAAATCACTGCTGCCAAAAAAACGGCCATTTAAAAAAAAAATTTGCATTGATACATGTCCCCTGGGGCAGGACCCGGGTCCCCAAACACTTTTTATGACAATAACTTGCATATAAGCTTTTAAAATGAGCATTTTTGATTTTTCATGTTAGTGTCCCATAGACTTTAACGGTGTTCCGGCGGCTTTTGAATTTGCCCCGAACACCGCATATTGTTCACTGTTCCGCGAACAGGTGAGCACCTTGATGTTCGGCTCGAACATCGGACTCATCCCTATTCAGGACCACTTCAGCACACGCTAGGCCCCAAAACAGGCTATTAGGTTTAACAGCATAGCTCCATCCAGCAGCACCTCCCTAGGCTTCAGCCTAGGGGAAGAGAGCGAGCACGTGGCCTGTCCCAAATCTTTATATCCTCCACCCCGCATGCACCAGTGGCCTAAACCTCCTACTGGATTGGCAGAAGAATATATAAATATTCATAACTTAGTTTTGTTTGTGAAATCTCATACTATGACCGGTGATACTACTGACATCTAGTGGCGACAGTGTGAAATCACAAGCCAACTTAAGCTTAGGGAAAAACCAGGTGAGAAAATACACAATCAGTTCTGAGATAACTACAGCCCAGCCAAAAATGAAATAGACACAGTAGCCCCTGTTTAGGACAAGGGGGCTACAGGTATTTGACCCTAAGATAATAATGTTGCTATTATCCTCAAAATTTTTATAAAATTCTTATTAGTCAGCAATGGAAAGAGAATCTTGATGGAAGGGGTTAATTCCGCTTGTGGTTTCGGTGCAAGCAGGACCAAAAAAAAAAAAAAGAGATTTTTTTTATAAGCTGACCATTGTCTCATCTCTGCCAAAAACTTTAGAAGAATATGACCTGGTTAGAGCCACTCTAGATAGAGCGTCTGTCACCGTGATGAATGGCTTTCTTCTTATCTGTCTGTCTGTGTCACTTCCAAGTGTTTCCATCTAATGGCAAAGCCGTCCAACAACTGCTAGTTTCCCGGATTTTGGAGATGGAAGAAAGTTCCTTGGTTTATGCTACCTGTAAAATAAAATAAAATAAAAAAAAAAAAACGTTTTTTTTTTATTCATTTTGGATGGTGCTCGGCATGAATAGAGAATCTTTTTTTTTCTGTCTACGTCCCCGCTGATTTCTGTCCCTATGACACCCCATTGTGACCCGAGGTATCAGCTGTCAGCTGGACAAGAAGTCAAAGGAAATCTATCCATTTGTAGATAAAAAATTACAGTGAATATGGTACTAAAAACTACCACAGTCACAAGAAATAATCTAATCTGGTGATTGTGTCATTTTTGAGTCCTGCATACCAGGGGCGGATCCAGAGTCTTGTCTCGGGAGGGGCACTGTCAGAAATACGTTTTTTTGTGGGCAATTTATCGGGGAAATGGCTGATGTTGGCACTTCATTCATTACTGCACCATGGTTGTTATGGTGTCAGGATGATTGAAGCGCATTATTTCTATTATTATATTGTAATATAAAATGAAATAGTTCAACTCACCATAATGCAGAATCAATGGGAGCACCAAGTGTGTCACTTTCCACCGTCACCTGCCACACCTTGCGGATTGTCACTTGCCACGTCACCTGCCACACCTTGCGGATTGTCACTTGCCACATCTTGCGGATTATCACTTGCCACACCTTGCGGATTGTCACTTGCCACGTCACCTGCCACACCTTGTGGATTGTCACTTGCCACGTCACCTGCCACACCTTGCGGATTGTCACTTGCCACACCTTGCGGATTGTCGCTTGCCACGTCACCTGCCACAATTTGCGGATAGTCATCTGCCTGCTAAGGTGGTGTTTTGTCTGTTTCTTGCTGTGTCCCAGACTCAGGCAGCAGAGAGATAATGTAATCTCTCTGCTGCCCACGCTGCCTGCACGGTGAGGGCGGAACTTAGTTACTGCAGGGATGCAGGGCGGCGAGAGATGATCTCATCACTCTGCTCCCCGTCCTTTGGCTGGCTGATTGGCCAGCTGTGCGCTCACGCCGAGCCGCCCACTCACTGAATCGCAGCCCGGCCCGCCCGCCCACAAACTGCGCCGACCGCTCGCAAACCACGCCGACCGGGTTTGCCCGCGGAGAGACCTGCAGAGCGGCTTGCGGAGCCGCCCGCTCTCTTATCTGCCAGGCCCGCAACAAATTTCCCCATTGCCCCCCGGATCCGTCCCTGCTCCATACGCTATTTTTGGTTCACTTAGGGGTCTATAACTATAAATTTGCTGTGTGAATTTCCCAAACATTCACTCAGCCATCATGAGTAATCTCCTACTTTGCCTAATATGTTCATTTCCTATGATCGTCTGCACCATCTAGTGGCCATAATGTGGTATTTTCCTGATTGGGGTATTTCATCAGGGAGCAGCCATTTAGGTAACTTAGGTCACAAGCATGCCAGTAATCCCTTGCTCACAACTCATTGGCCCAACAATGCCAGCCTACTTTCAAACTTTGGTTCAGAAGTAACCTAAGCTCATCCCTTCTCATGAGCAGCATATATACTAAGCCCTAGAGGCAGTAGCTTGGCCTGCTGGCCTGGTAGTTGTGTCTTGCTCATGAGTAGGGAGGAAATTGTCTTTGGCTGAACCCAGTAGTAAGCAGTATTTCCTAGGCCAATAGGCTGTGGACTGAGAATTACTCGCCCCATGGCTACATGTAGGAAAAGGTCAGGGATGCTTATCCATGGCCATGTGGCCAGATTAGGTCAATCATTTCATGAGCATCCCAGCTCATTTGTGTACATGTAGCTATGGGGCAGGAATCTCCTGCCTGCATCTTGGCCCAGCAATGACAACCTACTTCTGGGTTTGCCCTAAACTTGGGTTCAGACCGAATCCAAGCTCATCCCTACTTATGATCAGCATACTAGTTCTTAAGTAAAGTTTGGTTTACTTGCCTAGAGGTGATGTGATGAACAAGAGTAGGTAAAAGTTTGGGTTTAGGCTTTGGTTTGGGCTGAACCTATATTTTGCTGAACTCAGAAGTAATATGTTTAGGGATCTGCTGCCCTTTACTGTCTGTAGTGATTGTGCTTTTTACTGTCATTTATGTTGAGTCATTTATGTACATCACTTCCTGTCCCTGCTAGCCGGATCAGAAAATTGGAGGACTTTGATCACTTTATAAAGGGGAGTTGAGCCACATGTCCTGTCCATGGAGTTTCTGCTGTTACATTTTCACCCAGACCAGAAAAGTCAATTATAAACTACTAGGGAGGGATTAAAGTGCAGAGTAGATAGGCTGACTCTGAGTTCCAGGGCCACACCACAGTTACTTCCAGTGAGCAGTCCCATTCCAGACTGGTCAGACAAAAGTTGAAGGATCTCCCCATGACTGCAGATCTTGTCTTCATATTTTTGTCACAATGACAGATGCCATATCATCTCTAGAGGCCCTGGCAGGGCCATCTTTAATATTGATTGGACCCTGGGCAAACATTTTCTTGCCCCCCCCCCCCCGCAACTGGGCTTTGCTGCAACATTCATATGGAAGTGCTTCTATTATTAACTATATATACCCGGGTATATGTGCACAATTCCACCAGGACACCTATCAGATCCTTTTCTGATAATACCTATTTGTACGTTAAATGTGTGTACTAATATTAATCTATTCTTATATAAAGCTTACCGTATATTATTTCTATATTGATGTGTATCTACAGTATATACAGTCTCTAACAAAAGTGAGTACACCCCTCACATTTTTGTAAATATTTTATTATATCTTTTCATGTGACAACACTGAAGAAATGACACTTGGCTACAATGTAAAGTAGTGAGTGTACAGCTTGTATAACAGTGTAAATTTGCTGTCCCCTCAAAATAACTCAACACACAGCCATCAATGTCTAAACCGCTGGCAACAGAAGTGAGTACACCCCTAAGTGAAAATGTCCAAATTGGGCCCAACTAGCCATTTGCCCTCCCCGGTGTCATGTGACTCATTAGTGTTACAAGGTCTCAGGTGTGAATGAGGGAGCAGGTGTGTTAAATTTGGTGTTATTGCTCTCATACCGGTCACTGGAAGTTCAACATGGCACCTCAACTCTCTGAGGATCTGATAAAAAGAATTGTTGCTCTACATAAAGATGGCCTAGGCTATAAGAAGATTGGCAAGACTCTGAAACTGAGCTGCAGCACGGTGGCCAAGACCATACAGTGGTTTAACAGGACAGGTTCCACTCAGAACAGGCCTCTCCATGGTCGACCAAAGAAGTTGAGTGCTCAGTGTCATATCCAGAGGTTGTCTTTGGGAAATAGACGTATGAGTGCTGCCAGCATTGCTGTAGAGGTTGAAGGGGTGGGGGGTCAGCCTGTCAGTGCTCAGACCATACGCCGCACACTGCATCAAATGGGTCTGCATGGCTGTCGTCCCAGAAGGAAGCCTCTTTTAAAGATGATACACAAGCCCGTAAACAGTTTGCTGAAGACAAGCAGACTTAGGCTCTGTTTCCACTAGTGCGACTTATTTTGCGACTTGACACATGTCAAGTCGCATGACAAGTCAAAACCCATGTATTTCAATGGTCCCCGTTCTCATTGGTGCGACTCAAGTCGCAGCGACTCGAAAAAAGGTTCTTGCACTACTTTGTTCCATCTTCGGTGCGACTTGTTCTCCATAGAAAGGTATTAAGTCGCAATGAAGTCGTATGTACATGTCTGACACCGCGACTTTGTTGCGACTTCCACGGAAGTCTACGGAAGCACATGATCTCTGCTCCTCCCAAATACATCACTTCCTATATCGATGTATGTGAGTATGGAAGACAGCAGGAAGCATGCCTAGGGCAAAAAAAAATAAGCGACAAGTGCATGACAATGAGGAAATTATTCGGCTTGTCAGACAACGTCCGGCAATATATGACCTCAGAGATCCAGGTTACAAAGATCATGCAAAGAAGGAGAGAGCATGGTTGGAGGTGGCTCGCATATATTATGAGACATGGGACTCTTTCTCAGCCACAGAACGTTCTACAAAAAGTAAGTGGTTGATATATGCTGCTTAACACTTTCTGTAACCAATGGTTGTGTGCACTGTTTTTTCTTGGTGGGGACCGCTTCTCCTGGCAGGAGATCACAATGGTTTGGCAGGAGGTAATCCCATGTCAACACTATCTGTGTTGATAGTGTCATTTATATAGTTACTTTCCTGTAACCTGTGGCTGCAGGAAAGTAAATCTGTGTGTGTGGGCCCGCAAATAATTTTTGTCCACGGTCCTAATAATATAAAATAATATTAAAGATGGCCCTGTCAACATCCTCCAGCACATGTCAAATTATGTAGGTGTCATGGGTAATATATGTAGCGGTTGTTTTAACACCATCCATATCAATTATGCAGCCTAGCAAATGAATGACCTATAGGCAGTGACTAAATTTGTTTTAAAAAATGTATACTTTGCTTTATATTTTGTAGTGCACTCGTTACAAACTCGATGGAGAAGTCTCAAAGACTGCTACAACCGGTACTTACGCAAATTAAAAGAGGGAAGGAGTGGTTCCGGCTCTAAAAGATTAGCCCCATATGCCCATGCCGGGGATCTTGAATTTTTGAAACCAGTGTTGGAAATGCGAGAGTAAGTTATCAGCAGGCATATGTTACGAATTCTACATATCAAATAGTAATGCTTACTTAAAAAATATGTGATTTGTATTTCAGAACCCAAGCAAGCTGGGAAGACAGCACACAGGGTTTGGCAGCAGAAGATGAGGCAGAGGAAGCTGCGGAGGAGGAGGAGCAAGAACAATTCCAAGACAATGTTGACAAGGAACTGTTCGTAGATGAAGCAAGGTCAACATCAAACTCAATGAATGAGGAGGATGCAGAACCAGGACCTAGCAATGTCTCTAGGCCTTTGCGAAGGTCTTCAAGGGTCAGTGCCCGGCCTGGTAAACCCATGGATAAAATTTTAGAGGTAGTCAATCAGATGTCCACTAAAATGGCTGAAAACCAGTGTGAAGACACAGCATTTCTCACTGTAATTTTAGGCATATGTAAACAGGTACCCCCTGAGAAAAAATATGCACTCAGGATGGCTTTAATGTCAACTGCTCAATCATTTGTGGGTGAGGGGCCAACAACATCCTCAGCATATATGCAACCCCCCCTTCCCCAATATCCCCCTTATCAACAATACACTCACTTTCCAAGTACACAGTATGCTCCACCAATAAACCGTCCATACTGTGACCAGTATGGTAATATACTGAATCCCTCAAGGCCACGCATGTTGCATCCAATTCCTGACCCCACTACCTCTACCCTTGGCCCCCCAACCACTCACCAACTTAGGCAGCCTACACCCAGTCATGTTCCGCCTTTTCTGGAAAGGAAATATTACCCTGGTCCATCAGTGGATTTCCCTGGACCAACCAATAGTTCAGTTTCCGGGACCACTGAAAACAAAACATACGAGCAATTGTATTTTACAATTATTATTGAGGTGTGTTTAAGACTTGTTCTCTATTTTTTGTTTGGTTGAGGAGGCCAAAACAACAACTGTTGTAATTTTAAGTTCATGGAACATAGTTCTTTATTTTTGCCTTATTGCAAAAAGAGTTGTCTTGTAAAAAAGATTCAGATATTTTTTTATATTTTTGAAATAATTTTATTTACGTGTTTTTCTGAGAGAAATAGTTTATTATTTCACTATTTGTTGTGCTTGATAAAAAATAAACAAAATGGTGTAGTTCACCCAAACACATAACCAAAAAATTTTGTGTGCTTCCCTGCACAAAAAAAAAATAAAATAAAAATAATTTTGTTTACATTGTGCATTTTCGGCTTATCCTTTTTTCTAATTTGAGGAAACTACCTGTTATTATGCTTTTGGATGCACTGAAACATAACATACATCAAAATAATATTCACAGAAAATGCATGACATACATTATGCTATGGCATCCTGCTGCCAGGGGACAGAACCAGCAGCAGACAGAAAATAAGATGAGAATCCCTCACGCACACTGGCACCATTGGTGGTGCCCCTACTGGCACTCCATTGTGCACCTTCCAGATCGTGCATGAGGGAATCTTCAAAAAGATAGCCATCACGAATTCTCACAAAATTGTGAAGAACACATGCTGCTTTTACTGCAGATATTGCATTCTCCATTTTTAAATTAATGGGGGTATGGAGCAAACGCCACTTGTTGGCTAAAATGCCAAAAGAACATTCTACCACTCGTCTTGCCCTCGTTAAGCGGTAATTGAAGATTCGCTTCTCTTCACTCAAACCCCGATTTGAATAAGGCCTTAATAGATGCTCACTGAGAGCAAAGGCCTCATCCCCAACAAACACAAATGGCATTGGCGGCCCATTTGTTCCTGGCAACGGACAGTCCTGTGGCAGGTCCAGAGCATTTTCCCGCATTATTCTTCCAAAGGAAGATCTTTGGAAAATACTTGAGTCTGAGCTGCTGCCATATGATCCAATGTCTATATAGCTAAAACAATAATTGGCATCAGCCACTGCAAGTAAGACAAAAGAAAAATATTTTTTATAATTATAGTATTTTGTTCCACTGCCAATGGGCATCACTACCCTCATATGTTTGCCGTCAATTGCCCCTAGACAATTTGGGAAATTGCAACGATCCCAGAAAAGTTCCGCTTTCTTGCACCAATCGTCGGAAGTGGGCTTCTTCAGAAACAAATCACTAAGGACATTCCATATGTCTCGGCAGGTCTCGGGGACAATAGTGCTGACTGTAGTTTTGCCAACCAAAAATTCAAAATGCAAACTGGAAAAGGAATGTCCAGTTGCCAGGTACCTAAAATGGAAAAGTACATACATTTTAGGATAATGATACATATTGACACTAAGCTACATCAATAAACCCAAAAAACAGAGCTAGGAAGGAGGTGCCTGAGGAAGTGAAGAAGGAAGAAGAGGAGCAGGAGAAAGACACAGGTGATGTAGAGGCAGAGTTAAGATTTTAAAACCAAGCTTACGCACAATTACATGCTAGTAGTTATTTTTGGACTTCATGTAAAGATGATGAAAGAATGATGTGGATCTCCAAAAGCCACATAGAAGTTAAGAAGAAGAAACAGTAGGTATGAACATTTACCTCAATGTTATTATGAGTCTTTCAGCAGATGGAATACTCCTTCTGAAACTGGTGTTTTGGCGCTCTAGATGACTAGAGAGCAAAGCCAACAATTCATCAAAACTGTAAAGAGAAAAAATAGGGCTAGTATCTGCACTGACCATGTAAAAATCAAACATTTACAAATGGAGTTACATTTTTCAAACAATTTGATCAGGTTCTAGTTAACACTTCGAGCTATTCAAATCTAAAAATACTAAAAAGAGTAATAATGACCAGGCATATACACATTTTGAGAAATATATCTGGCAGCATTTGCAAGTTGACATCAAAAAATGTTCTCACCTTCTAATTGACATCCTTGTATAGTTGAAAAATTTTTCATCATGAGCCCGGAGGTCATTGTAAAGGACCCCAAACTGGCCTCTCACTTCCCTTTGGGCAATGATGGGATGTATCCAAAAGCGATGCCTTCTCCTCCTCTGGTTATCCTCCTCTTCTTCATCTATAAATGCTGCTACAGAAGCCAAAATGACTGCTGACCCAACATACTGCATAGCCAACATGTTTGCTAACAAACATACAACACGAGACAACCAAACAGGAAGGGGCAATAAATAAGCAGGATAAGGAATTACATCACTAGGACTAAATCGCAGAACATCCAAGTCGCACAAAGTCGTAATTAAAGTCGCAACAAAACGCAACACAAATCGCAACGCACAATCGCAGTGTAAATCGCGCGACTTTGGGGACGCAATAGTGGAAACATAGCCTTAGGACATGGATTACTGGAACCATGTCCTGTGGTCTGATGAGACCAAGATAAACTTATTTGGTTCAGATGGTGTCAATCGTGAGTGGCCGCAACCAGGTGAGGAGTACAAAGACAAGTGTGTCTTGCCTACAGTCAAGCATGGTGGTGGGAGTGTCACAGTCTGGAGCTGTATGAGTGTGGCCAGCACTGGGGAGCTACAGTTCATTGAGGGAACCATGAATGCCAACATGCACTGTGACATACTGAAGGAGAGCATGATGCCTTCCCTTCGGAGACTGGGCCACAGGGCGGTATTCCAACATGATAACACACCTCCAAGATGACCACTGCCTTGATAAAGAAGCTGAGAGTAAAGGTGATGGACTGGCCAAGCATGTCTCCAGACCTAAACCCTATTGAACATCTGTGGGGCATCCTCAAAACGGAAGGTGGAGGAGCGCAAGGTCTCTAACATCCACCAGCTCCATGATGTCTCAATGGAAGAGTGGAAGAGGACTCCAGTGGTAACCTGTGAAGCTCTGGTGAACTCTATGCCCAAGAGGGTTTAGGCAGTGCTGGAAAATAATGGTGGCCACACAAAATATTGACACTTTGGGCCCAATTTGAACATTTTCACTCAGGAGTGTACTCACTTTTGTTGCCAGCGGTTTAGACATTAATGGCTGTGTGTTGAGTTATTTTGAAGGGACAGCAAATTTACACTGTTATACAAGCTGTACACTCACTACTTTACATTGTAGCAAAGTGTCATTTCTTCAGTGTTGTCACATGAAAAGATATAATAAAATATTTTCAAAAATGTGAGGGGTGTACTAACTTTTGTGAGATACTGTACTTATGTTATTTGCTGGTTGTAGTAGTTCCTCAGCTTCCAATTATTTTGATTAAATTACTGGGTAATTTCCCAAGAAGGGAATCCCCTCTGTTCACAGAGGCCCTGTCCTGGATGGAGGCACTGCCAATGTCATGTACCTGACTGTGGTGCTCGAAATGATGAGGATGGCCTCTTGCGCAATTCCCATCCAAGCACACCTGGTAGAGAAGACTGGGACAGCGAGGGCATTGGAAGGTTGCTGTTGTAGTGAGCTGAAGCTTGGAGACACAGGAGTCCTTCCAGTGGTAGTATGGAGTCTGGTCACAAGCCTTGTTCAGCAGCAGCCAGGCAGACAGGTGTGGGGTCAGGATCAAGTTCAAGGTCAAAACTGGCAGAAGCCAGTAATATGCTGGCAGTGAGGTACCAAGTCAGGAGGTTGAGATGTAGTCAGAAATCCAAGCCGAGGTTGATTTCATATGTGAGCAGCAGGTGATCCTAGAGAGGTGTCAGACGCCTTCAGAAACAAGGTTAGCAGACTCTCAGGAACACAGGAACCAGAGCTGAAGACTATCCAGCACTGAGGCCAGACAGACTCTCAGTTTAAATAGGCTGCTGGGCGCCATGATTTGTGGCTGTGTGCACACGTACGCCTATGTGTCCACACGTATGCAGCAATGCTCATCCGCATGTGCATTCTAGTCCTTACCCATCTGGTAAGGTTTCTTTGCTCATGATCCTGCACATTAAGATGAGTACCTGCTGCACGGAAATGAGCACCTGTTGTAGAAGATCCCTGACAGCCAACTTTATCATTTTCTCTCTTCCACTTAGTAAAGGTTCTGGTTACTACAGGTTAATGCAATGTCCTGTGTGGGGCTATTTCTCATAAGCCCCACCCAAAAGAGGGCTACCTCTGTCTTTGATGGGCCGATGACAGCCTACTTCTGGGTTGCCAAACTTGGATTCAGACTGAACCCAAGCTCATCACTACTCAGGAGTCGTAGGATGGATCCAAGCCTAAACACATGGGAGTTCTGCTTTGTGACAGAATCTCTTAGAAATTACTAAACACACTCCGGCATCTCTATAATCAGTAACGTCTGGTTACTAAACACAGATATTCATTGCTGTGCAATTACAGATATGTGAATAATTCAAACAGATATGAATTAAGCTAATTGTTCCTTTTAGCTATCACTGATTAGAAACCTCATTAAAATTCATATGAAATTCAGATGCTCACACTGGATGTGTTACATCTTGTTGAGTAATGGGGAACAGCTATATCCTCACGAGACAAACTATAGGGATAAACGAATGACCAGTACTTTGAAAGTTTAACATGCGGTACAATCTGCTCTAGGTAAACTGCAAGGATTTTACCTTCCTCACCCATTGTACACCCTCTATAGACCTGAGTCATTTTTACATGCAATGCTATTGGCCTGTTTATTCATTACTAAGTAATATATGTATTGTTTTTCAAACTAATTAGACTTTCTTCTGGTTATGTTGTCTTGAATTAAATACGATTTATGCAATCCACAGACCAAAAAAGTAACAAAACGAATGTGGCACCCTACTAGATAGGGGCTAGGCTGTCAGGTAAATTTAGTTCTGTAATCAGTGGAGCAGTGTGTGATTGCTTCGGGCTGTTCTGGGTTTCACTGGCTGCAGGTTTAATTGCTTCCCCTACTCTCTGGATAGTTCTAGAATGTAGTGGGCTGGATAAAGCAAATCAGTACTGAATACTGTGTTCTGCTGACAGGAAAGTCTCCCCACCGGCAGAGCACAATAGCCCTACGAGAGGTATTCCCCCATCAGCACTCACTGTGTTGACGGAGAATCAAACAATTGTCTTTCCTTGAACCACAGGTGGAAAAATTACATAACCTATGGGCTTAACTCCTCATCTATAACAGACCCAAGCAAATTATGGCCCCAGGGTCACATCCGGCCCGTTGAAGGTTCTTATCCTGCCCTCAATGCCTACACTGCCTCTAAGCATGCCAGCTTCCTCACCCAAGCTCTTCCCCCACACTGCAACCCATCTATGTTCTTCCAGTGATAACAGCAGGTATGTGCTGACCATCGAGACTACCGGGAGTTTCCTGGTGGGCCGATGGCCCAGTGGGCCGGTTTTTATGCAGAGTTCGGCAACAGCGGGAGCATGGCAGTAAACAGTGGCGGGGGATTCGGGGAAGGTGGCCAGCGAGGAGAGCAGTTGGATGTGAGAGCCCGGGAGGGAGAAGAGCCTTACCTCCTCCCTGACCACCAAAGAGGTGAACAGGAATGGGCGCGGCCACCCCAGTGCTCCCAGAACCTTGATTCCTCCAGCTCCTCTCTGCTCCAAGAACAGTGTGGCCAGGGCCGGAGAGGTCAGACTGACTGGAGGCCCGGAGGAAGAGGACAGGTGGGAGGCAGAGGCTGCCAAGGAGCCGCTGAAAGAAGCAGAGCAGCAAGAGCACCCAGGATCAAGAGGGAGACTCGGCGCTGCTGCTGCTGTTCATCAGGTACCCGGCATCCTACACATACCTGCCCGCACACAGAGCCTGCGGGGGGGGGGAGCAGGGGAGGGACTGTAGACAGGGACAGTGCTGTGTGGTCTGTCTCAGCCCTCCCCTCTTTCTCTCAACCCCCCTCTTTCTCTCAGCCCCTCCTCTGTCTCCCAGCCCCCCTCTGTCTCTCAGCCCCCCCTTTCAGCCCCCTCTGTCTCTCAGCCCCCCCTGTCTCACAGCCCCCCTATCTCTCAGTCCCTTTTAGTCTCTCAGCCCCCCTGGCTCTCAGACCCCCCCCGTCTCTCAGCCCCCCTCTGTCTCTCAGCCCCCCCTTTCAGCCCCCTCTGTCTCTCAGCCCCCCTCTGTCTCACAGCCCCCCTGTCTCTCAGCCCCCCTCTGTCTCTCAGCCCCTCCTGTCTCTCAGCCCCCCTCTCTCTCACTCCCTCTCTCTTACACTCATCCCCTCTCTCTCTCACCCTCCCCCTCTGACTCTCTTTCCCTCAAACCCCCCCCCCCCCCCTCGCTCACTCCCTCTCTTTCTCACCCTCTCATGATATACAATAATCGATGTGGGAGTGAGCATGATTTTTTATTCTTGGGGGGGGGGGGGGGCACAGCATTTTGTTCAATTCAAGTGGGCCGGATCTGGATGAAGTTCAGGGCCAAATTTTTGTCCCAATCCAGCCCTGGTTAGCGTCTGCACGAAGGCAAGCTCCAGGAGCAATGCGGCTGTTCTTCATTCCAGTTCAGGATCTGCAGAATCCCCGCTTCACCAATTCCATGTTCTCTGCTTCCAGTCACAGAGCTTTTCAGAGGGCATCGGCATCTGACAGGCGGTGAGAAGGTGTTATGTCGCCTCTTAACCTCCTAATATAACCCTATAGTGCCTCACTACTGCCCCACAATTCTCTGCATTGCACATAGTTGCATTGCGGCCCCATTGAGACGCTTGTCAAACTCTGCACCCCAAAAAATTCCACAACCGCGCAGCAAAGCATTGTGGCAGTGGCTTGTGAACAGTCCCGTTCAGCTGTTATTATACAGTGGGGGGGGGGGGGGTAAAACTACGACTCAGCCACCTGTTTTTACAAACCCCTTTTTGAAAAAGACCTATTTCAGGAGTGGTTGTACCTGTTATTCCCAGTGCCAGGTGTTTGTTTTCTATATGTTTACATACTTACGTACCTTCCCCGCTCCAAAATTAATATTGCGTAGAATTAAGTTCAGCCTTCCACAACAGTCCCAGTGCCAGTCATGTGGCCCCTTCAGAAAATTAATTGCCCACCCCTACCATAGAGGAAGAGCATACCTCCCAACTTTTTGATATGGGAATGAGGGACACCTATCAGCAAAAGTATGCAGGCATAGGACACACCCCTTGCCACGCCCCCTTAAAGGAGAATTGTACAAAAAAACAAGATTGGTTAAACACACAAGTGCTTTTTTTTTTTTTACCACTACTATTCCTTTAAATTGGCTTTTGGGATTTACAAATGCATCAATTTAGAAATCAGATGAAAGGTTTAGCACTGGGAAACACTTTTTGATAGATAAAAAGTGCATTTTATAAACATCTATATGGATCAGACCAAAATGAGGGACAAATGAGGAGGAGTGAGGGACAGAGGGACATTGCTCCAAATCAGGGACAGTTGGGAGCTATGGAAGAGTTACTTTACCAACATGTGAAATTTGAATGACCCTAGTAAGTTAATAAAAAAATGTAGGCCCACTTTTGCATCTCCTTAACCGCTTGCCGTCCTCCACATAGCAGTTTTACTGCTGCAGCTGTGCGCCGGATCATGTATATATACAGTCAGGTCCATAAATATTGGGACATTGACACAATTCTAATCTTTTTGGCTCTATACACCACCACAATGGATCTGTGCTTTAACTGCAGACTTTCAGCTTTAATTTGAGGGTATTTACATCCAAATCAGGTGAACGGTGTAGGAATTACAACACTTTGTATATGTGCCTCCCACTTTTTAAGGGACCAAAAGTAATGGGACAATTGGCTGCTCAGCTGTTCCATGGCCAGGTGTGTGTTATTCCCTCATTATCCCATTTACAAGGAGCAGATAAAAGGTCCAGAGTTCATTTCAAGTGTGCTATTTGCATTTGGAATATGTTGCTGTCAACTCTCAATATGAGATCCAAAGAGCTGTCACTATCAGTGAAGCAAGCCATCATTAGGCTGAAAAAACAAAACAAACCCATCAGAGAGATAGCAAAAACATTAGGTGTGGCCAAATCAACTGTTTGGAACAAAAAAAAAAAGAAAGAACACACCGGTGAGCTCAGCAACACCAAAAGACCCTGAAGACCACGGAAAACAACTGTGGTGGATGACCGAAGAATTCTTTCCCCGGTGAAGAAAACACCCTTCACAACAGTTGGCCAGATGAAGAACACTCTCCAGGAGGTAGGTGTATGTGTGTCAAAGTCAACAATCAAGAGAAGACTTCACCAGAGTGAATACAGAGGGTTCACCACAAGATGTAAACCATTGGTGAGCCTCAAAAACAGGAAGGCCAGATTAGAGTTTGCCAAACAACATCTAAAAAAGCCTTCACAATTCTGGAACAACATCCTATGGACAGATGAGACCAAGATCAACTTGTAGCAGAGTGATGGGAAGAGAAGAGTATGGAGAAGGAAAGGAACTGCTCATGATCCAAAGCATACCACCTCATCAGTGAAGCATGGTGGTGGTAGTGTCATGGCATGGGCATGTATGGCAGCCAATGGAACTGGTTCTCTTGTATTTATTGATGATGTGACTGCTGACAAAAGCAGCAGGATGAATTCTGAAGTGTTTCGGGCAATATTATCTGCTCATATTCAGCAAAATGCTTCAGAACTCATTGGACGGCGCCTCACAGTGCAGATGGACAATGACCCGAAGCATACTGCGAAAGCAACCAAAGAGTTTTTTAAGGGAAAGAAGTGGAATGTTATGCAATGGCCAAGTCAATCACCTGACCTGAATCCGATTGAGCATGCATTTCACTTGCTGAAGACAAAACTGAAGGGAAAATGCCCCAAGAACAAGCAGGAACTGAAGACAGTTGCAGTAGAGGCCTGGCAGAGCATCACCAGGGATGAAACCCAGCGTCTGGTGATGTCTATGCGTTCCAGACTTCAGGCTGTAATTGACTGCAAAGGATTTGCAACCAAGTATTAACCAGTTGCCGACCGCCGCACGCCGATGTACGTCGGCAGAGCGGCACGTGCAGGCAAAAGGGCTTACCTGTACGTCCTTGCCTGCCCGCGGGTGGGGGGTCGATCGGACCCCCCCCCCGGTGCCTGCGGCGGTCGGCAAATCTCCCCCGGCGATCGGTGGTGTGGGGGAGGCCATCCATTCGTGGCCCCCCCCCTCGCGATCGCTCCCAGCCAATGGGATCATTTCCCTGCCTCTGTATTGTACACAGAGGCAGAGGAAATGATGTCATCTCTCCTCGGCTCGGTATTTTCCATTCCGGGCCGAGGAGAGAAGACTGGAATGTGAGTGCACAACACACACACACACAGTAGAACATGCCAGGCACACAAAACACCCCGATTCCGATTACTGCATGGTGTCAGTTTGTGACAGTTACTGTGGTAGGACAGTGAGTGTTAGCCCCCTGTAGGTCTAGGATACCCCCCCCTAATAAAGTTTTAACCCCTTGATCACCCCCCGTCACCAGTGTCAGTAAGCGATCATTTTTCTGATCGCTGTATTAGTGTCGCTGGTGACGCTAGTTAGGGACGTAAATATTTAGGTTCGCCGTCAGCGTTTTATAGCGACAGGGACCCCCATATACTATCTAATAAATGTTTTAACCCCTTGATTGCCCCTAGTTAACCCTTTCACCACTGATCACCGTATAAGTGTTACGGGTGACGCTGGTTAATTCGTTTATTTTTTATAGTGTCAGGGCACCCGGCGTTTATTACCGAATAAAGGTTTAGCCCCCTGATCGCCCGGCGGTGATATGCGTTGCCCCAGGCAGCGTCAGATTAGCGCCAGTACCGCTAACACCCACGCACGCAGCATACGCCTCCCTTAGTGGTATAGTATCTGAACACATCAATATCTGATCCGATCAGATCTATACTAGCGTCCCCAGCAGTTTAGGGTTCCCAAAAACGCAGTGTTAGCGGGATCAGCCCAGATACCTGCTAGCACCTGCGTTTTGCCCCTCCGCCCGGCCCAGCCCTGCCCACCCAAGTGCAGTATCGATCGATCACTGTCACTTACAAAACACTAAACGCATAACTGCAGCGTTCGCAGAGTCAGGCCTGATCCTTGCGATCGCTAACAGTTTTCTTGGTAGCGTTTTGGTGAACTGGCAAGCACCAGCCCCAGGCAGCGTCAGGTTAGCGCCAGTACCGCTAACACCCACGCACGCACCGTACACCTCCCTTAGTGGTATAGTATCTGAACGGATCAATATCTGATCCGATCAGATCTATAATAGCGTCCCCAGCAGTTTAGGGTTCCCAAAAACGCAGTGTTAGCGGGATCAGCCCAGATACCTGCTAGCACCTGCGTTTTGCCCCTCCGCCCGGCCCAGCCCAGCCCACCCAAGTGCAGTATCGATCGATCACTGTCACTTACAAAACACTAAACGCATAACTGCAGCGTTCGCAGAGTCAGGCCTGATCCCTGCGATCGCTAACAGTTTTTTTTGTAGCGTTTTGGTGAACTGGCAAGCACCAGCAGCTTAGTACACCCCGGTCGTAGTCAAACCAGCACTGCAGTAACACTTGGTGACGTGGCGAGTCCCATAAGTGCAGTTCAAGCTGGTGAGGTGGCAAGCACAAGTAGTGTCCCGCTGCCACCAAAAAGACAAACACAGGCCCGTCGTGCCCATAATGCCCTTCCTGCTGCATTCGCCAATCCTAATTGGGAACCCACCGCTTCTGCAGCGCCCGTACTTCCCCCATTCACATCCCCAACCAAATGCAGTCGGCTGCATGAGAGGCATTTTCTTTATGTCCTCCCGAGTACCCCTACCCAACGAACCCCCCCAAAAAAGATGTTGTGTCTGCAGCAAGCGCGGATATAGGCGTGACACCCGCTATTATTGTCCCTCCTGTCCTGACAATCCTGGTCTTTGCATTGGTGAATGTTTTGAACGCTACCATTCACTAGTTGAGTATTAGCGTAGGGTACAGCATTGCACAGACTAGGCACACTTTCACAGGGTCTCCCAAGATGCCATCGCATTTTGAGAGACCCGAACCTGGAACCGGTTACAGTTATAAAAGTTACAGTTACAAAAAAAAGTGTAAAAAAAAAAAAAAAAAAAACCACATACAAAAATATAAAATAAAAAAAAATAGTTGTCGTTTTATTGTTCTCTCTCTCTCTATTCTCTCTATTGTTCTGCTCTTTTTTACTGTATTCTATTCTGCAATGTTTTATTGTTATTATGTTTTATCATGTTTGCTTTTCAGGTATGCAATTTTTTTATACTTTACCGTTTACTGTGCTTTATTGTTAACCATTTTTTTGTCTTCAGGTACGCCATTCACGACTTTGAGTGGTTATACCAGAATGATGCCTGCAGGTTTAGGTATCATCTTGGTATCATTCTTTTCAGCCAGCGGTCGGCTTTCATGTAAAAGCAATCCTAGCGGCTAATTTGCCTCTAGACTGCTTTTACAAGCCGTGGGAGGGAATGCCCCCCCCCCAACGTCTTCCGTGTTTTTCTCTGGCTCTCCTGTCTCAACAGGGAACCTGAAAATGCAGCCGGTGATTCAGCCAGCTGACCATAGAGCTGATCAGAGACCAGAGTGGCTCCAAACATCTCTATGGCCTAAGAAACCGGAAGCTACGAGCATTTTATGACTTAGATTTCGCCGGATGTAAACAGCGCCATTGGGAAATTGGGGAAGCATTTTATCACACCGATCTTGGTGTGGTCAGATGCTTTGAGGGCAGAGGAGAAATCTAGGGTCTAATAGACCCCAATTTTTTCAAAAAAAGAGTACCTGTCACTACCTATTGCTATGATAGGGGATATTTACATTCCCTGAGATAACAATAAAAATGATTAAAAAAAAAAAAATGAAAGGAACAGTTTAAAAATAAGATAAAAAAAAAATAATAATAAAGGAAAAAAAAAAAAAAAGCACCCCTGTCCCCCCTGCTTTTGCGCTAAGGCGAACGCAAGCGTCGGTCTGGCGTCAAATGTAAACAGCAATTGCACCATGCACGTGAGGTATCACCGCGAACGTCAGATCGAGGGCAGTAATTTTAGCAGTAGACCTCCTCTGTAAATCTAAAGTGGTAACCTGTAAAGGCTTTTAAAGGCTTTTAAAAATGTATTTAGTTTGTCGCCACTGCACGTTTGTGCGCAATTTTAAAGCATGTCATGTTTGGTATCCATGTACTCGGCCAAAGATCATCTTTTTTATTTCATCAAACATTTGGGCAATATAGTGTGTTTTAGTGCATTAAAATTTAAAAAAGTGTGTTTTTTCCCCAAAAAATGCGTTTGAAAAATCGCTGCGCAAATACTGTGTGAAAAAAAAAAATGAAACACCCACCATTTTAATCTGTAGGGCATTTGCTTTAAAAGAATATATAATGTGTGGGGGTTCAAAGTAATTTTCTTGCAAAAAAAATTATTTTTTTATGTAATCAAAAAGTGTCAGAAAGGGCTTTGTCTTCAAGTGGTTAGAAGAGTGGGTGATGTGTGACATAAGCTTATAAATGTTATGCATAAAATGCCAGGACAGTTCAAAACCCCCCCAAATGACCCCATTTTGGAAAGTAGACACCCCAAGCTATTTGCTGAGAGGCATGTCGAGTCCATGGAATATTTTATATTGTGACACAAGTTGCGGGAAAGAGACAATATTTTATTTTTTTTATTTTTTTTTGCGCAAAGTTGTCACTAAATGATATATTGCTCAAACATGCCATGGGAATATGTGAAATTACACCCCAAAATACATTCTGTTGCTTCTCCTGAGTACGGGGATACCACATGTGTGGGACTTTTTGGGAGCCTAGCCGCGTACGGGACCCCGAAAACCAAGCACCGCCTTCAGGCTTTCTAAGGCCGTAAATTTTTGATTTCACTCTTCACTGCCTATCACAGTTTCGGAGGCCATGGAATGCCCAGGTGGCAAACCCCCCCCCCCCCAAATGACCCCATTTTGGAAAGTAGACACCCCAAGCTATTTGCTGAGAGGTATAGTGAGTATTTTGCAGACCTCACTTTTTGTCACAAAGTTTTGAAAATTGAAAAAAGAAAAAAAATATTTTTTTTTCTTGTTTTTCTTTATTTTCAAAAACAAATGAGAGCTGCAAAATACTCACCATGCCTCTCAGCAAATAGCTTGGGGTGTCTACTTTCCAAAATGGGGTCATTTGGGTGGGTTTTATGCCATTTGGGCATTTTATGGCCTGTGATAGGTAGTGAGGAGTAAAATCAAAAATGTACGCCCTTAGAAATCCCGAAGGCAGTGATTGGTTTTCGGGGCCCCGTACGCGGCTAGGCTCCCAAAAAGTCCCACACATGTGGTATCCCCATACTCAGGAGAAGCAGCTAAATGTATTTTGGGGTGCAATTCCACATATGCCCATGGCCTGTGTGAGCAATATATCATTTAGTGACAACTTTTTGTAATTTTTTTTTTTTTTTGTCATTATTCAATCACTTGGGACAAAAAAAATGAATATTCAATGGGCTCAACATGCCTCTCAGCAATTTCCTTGGGGTGTCTACTTTCCAAAATGGGGTCATTTGTGGGGGTTTTGTACTGCCCTGCCATTTTAGCACCTCAAGAAACGACATAGGCAGTCATAAATTAAAGGCTGTGTAAATTCCAGAAAATGTACCCTAGTTTGTAGGCGCTATAATTTTTGCGCAAACCAATAAATATACACTTATTGACATTTTTTTTACCAAAGACATGTGGCCGAATACATTTTGGCCTAAATGTATGACTAAAATTGAGTTTATTGGATTTTTTTTAGAACAAAAAGTAGAAAATATCATTTCAAATCCATTGTGGTGGTGTATAGAGCCAAAAAGATTAGAATTATGTCGATGTCCCAATATTTATGGACCTGACTGTACGTGATCCGGCTCTTCCGGGTAGGGGGCACGCCGGCTCACTCCCGCTTTGATCATACACAGTGGGAGCCCAGCAACGGGTAGCACGGACTCGATGTCCGCTGGCACCCGCCGAACATTCAGCAGAGAGGCAGAGTGGAGGTCTGACAGGAGGGAAGGCGTGGATCCTGTGTTTCTGCAAAGCAGGTACTAGGATCCATGTCTTTCCCTAGAGAAAACAGTTAACCCTTTGATCTCCCCTGATGTTAACCCCTTCCCAGCCAGTGTCATTAGTACAGTGACAGTGCATATTTTTTTATCACTGATCACTGACGTACTGGTGTCACTGGTCCTCAAGAAGTGTCAGTTAGTTTCAGAATGTCCACCGCAATATCGCAGCCCCGCTATAAGTCACTGATCTAGTAAAAAATACTATACTATACTATACTAAAATAAATAAAAATATCCCATGGTTTGTAGATGCTATAACGTTTGCCCAAACCAATCAATATACGCTTATTAAAATTCTTTTTTACCAAAAATATGTAGCAGAATACATATTGGCCTAAATGTATAAAGAAAATAGATTTTTATTTTTTTTTAATTTATTGGATGTGTTTTATAGCAGAAAGTAAAAAATATATATTTTTTTCAAAATTGTTGCTCTTTTTTTGTTTATAGCGCAAAAAATAATAAATGCAATTTTACAGTCCCGCTATATGTTACTGATCTAGTAAAAAATACTAGTAAAAAATAAATAAAAATATCCCATAGTTTGTAGACGCTATAACATTTGTGGAAAGCAATCAATATACACTTATTAAGATTTTTTTTTTTTTGCCAAAAATATGTAGCAGAATACATATTGCCCTAAATTTATGAAGAAATTCGATTTTTTTTTTTTTTAAAAAATGTATTGGATGTGTTTTATAGCAGAAAGTAAAATTATTTTTTATTTTTTTTAAATTATCGCTCTTTTTTTTTTTTTTGTTTATAGCGCAAAAAAATAAAAAATGCAGAGGTGAACAAACACCACCTAAAGAAAGCTCTATTTGCGGGGGAAAAAATGGCAAAAACGTGTACAGCGTCGCACGACCGCGCAATTGTCAGGTAAATTACTGCAGTGCAGTGCTGGTAATGAAGGGGGGGGGGGGTAAATCTTCTGGAGGTCAAGTGGTTCACTGTATTAATGCCACTGTTCCCAAAAAAAGTGTCTAAAGTGTCCAATCTGTCTGCCGCAATGTCGCAGTCCCGCTAAAAATCACTGATCGCCGCCATTACTAGTAAAACAAAAAACAATAATAAAAATGGCATAAATCTATCCCCTATTTTGTAGACGCTATAACTTTCGCGCAAACCAATCAATATACGCGTATTGCGATTTTTGTTACCAAAAATATGTAGAAGAATATATATTGGCCAAAACTGATGAGTACATTTATTTGTTTTTTTTACATTTTTTTTTTTATTGGATATGTATTATAGCAAAAAGTAAAAAAAAATATTGTTTATTTTTTTCAAAATAGTTGTTTTTTTGTTTTTTTTGTAGAAGAATATATATTGGCCTAAACTGATAAAGAAATTTGTTTTATAAAAAAAATGTGAAATATTTATTATAGCAAAAAGTAAAAAATATATATTTTTTTTTTTAAATAGTTTTTTTTTTAGAAGAATATATATTGGCCTAAACTGATAAAGAAATATGTTTTATAAAAAAAAATGTGGGGTATGTATTATAGCAAAAAGTAAAAAAAATAGTTTTTTTTTTCAAAATAGTTGTTTTTTTTTTGTTTTGTTTTTTAAGAATATATATTGGCCTAAACTGATAAAGAAATGTGTTTTATAAAAAAAAATGTGGGATATTTATTATAGCAAAAAGTAAAAAAAAATGTTTTTTTTCAAAATAGTTGTTTTTTTTTTTTTTTTTAGAAGAATATATATTGGCCTAAACTGATAAAGAAATTTGTTTTATAAAAAAAATGTGAAATATTTATTATAGCAAAAAGTAAAAAATATTTTTTTTTTTTAAAAAATAGTTTTTTTTTAGAAGAATATATATTGGCCTAAACTGATAAAGAAATGTGTTTTATAAAAAAAAATGTGGGATATGTATTATAGCAAAAAGTAAAAAAAATAGTTTTTTTTTTCAAAATAGTTGTTTTTTTTTTGTTTTGTTTTTTAAGAATATATATTGGCCTAAACTGATAAAGAAATGTGTTTTATAAAAAAAAATGTGGGATATTTATTATAGCAAAAAGTAAAAAAAGATGTTTTTTTTCAAAATAGTTGTTTTTTTTTTTTAGAAGAAGAATATATATTGGCCTAAACTGATAAAGAAATTTGTTTTATAAAAAAATGTGGGATATTTATTATAGCAAAAAGTAAAAAAAAAATTTTTTTTTTCAAAATAGTTTTTTTTTTTTTTTTTTAGAAGAATATATATTGGCATAAACTGATAAAGAAATGTGTTTTATAAAAAAAATGTGGGATATTTATTATAGCAAAAAGTAAAAAATATTGTTTTTTTTTTTTTCAAAATTGTCAAAAAAAAAAGCAGAGGTGATCAGATACCACCAAAAAGAAAGCTCTATTTGTGGGGAAAAAAAGGACATCAATTTTATTTGGGTACAACGTCGCACGACCGCGCAATTGTCAGTTAAAGCGACGCAGTGCCGTATCGCAAAAAATGGCCTGGTCAGGAAGTGGGGTCAATTTTTCGGGAGGTCCTCGTACGGTTCTCGTATCTGTTTGTGTTTTCTGAACGAAGCTATGTGAGACCCCAGCTGTTCTGTAAATTGGAATGAGTTTTTGGATGCAGGCGGTATCGGAGTCTATTACCGCGATCAGTTCCAGGAAGGGAGACTGAATGGGAGAAGCGGGGGGCTCAGGCTGCACACTACACGCTCTCTCTGGGGCTCCTCATACACAGTTTCACTTTTTTGGCAAAAGTGTCCGAGTCTCTCCATTGCCTGAACCATTGTCATCATCCCTCTGCCAGAGAAGAGGTGAAATATTAAAGGACGATAACTGCAGAATTATAGACTCAATTATCATCCGAAATGATCAGCTGTATGCTCAGCCACCGGCTATAATGATCAGTTTTCAGCTTTCATTTGGCAATGGCTACCGGAGTACAGACAGGGTTTAAATAATCCAAAAAAGCAGTTTTTAAGCCCTTCTGATGATCAGTTCATCTGTCTGTCTACTTCAACCTTAGAAGTGAAACTGCACTCTCTCTCTCTCTCTCTGTGTTTGCAATGATTTCTCCATGGGGGGTCTCAAGCTCTCGCTGGACTTTGTATTTGAAGTTGAAGTCTAGTCTAAACCTACACTATATTACCAAAAGTACTGGGACGCCTGCCTTTACACGCACATGAACTTTAATGGCATTGCAGTCTTATGCCCCGTACACATGCTCGGATTTTCCGACGGAAAATGTGTGATAGGACCTTGTTGTCGGAAATTCCGACCGTGTGTGGGCTCCATCACACTATTTCCATCGGATTTTCCGACACACAAAGTTTGAGAGCAGGATATAAAATTTTCCGACAACAAAATCCGTTGTCGGAAATTCCGATCGTGTGTACACAAATCCGACGGACAAAGTGCCACGCATGCTCAGAATAAATAAAGAGATGAAAGCTATTGGCCACTGCCCCGTTTATAGTCCCGACGTACGTGTTTTACGTCACCGCGTTCAGAATGATCAGATTTTCCGACAACTTTGTGTGACCGTGTGTATGCAAGACAAGTTTGAGCCAACATCCATCGGAAAAAATCCTAGGATTTTGTTGTCGGAATGTCCGAACAAAGTCCGACCGTGTGTACAAGGCATTAGTCCGTAGGGTTCAATATTGGGTTGGCCCCACCCTTTGCAGCTATAACAGCTTCAACTCTTCTGGGAAGGCCGTCCACAAGGTTTAGGAGGGTGTCTATGGGAATGTTTGACCATTCTTCCAGAGGCACATTTGTGAGGTCAGGCACTGATGTTGGGCGAGAAGGCCTGGCTCGCAGTCTGCGCTCTAGATCATCCCAAAAGGTATTCTATTGGGTTGAGGTCAGGACTCTGTGCAGGCCAGTCAAGTTCCTCCACCCCAAACTCACTCATTCATGTCTTTATGGACCTTGCTTTGTGCACTGGTGCACAGTCATGTTGGAACAGGAAAGGGTCATCCCCAAACTGTTCCCACAAAGTTGGGAGCATGAAATTGTTCAAAATGTCTTGGTATGCTGAAGGCCTTCACTGGAACTAAGGGGCCAAGTAGGGTTGCCACATCATCCCTTTAATCCAGGACACATATTAATTACACAGGTTCTGAGGCTGATTTAATGTAGATGAGGCACCAAGTGAGTTTAATTACCAACGAAAATGTAAACAACACTGCGCTAACCCAATGAAAAAAAGCAGCTACATAAAATATGACCAATATTATAAACAGAAATGAAAGTGAAATGCAGCGCTAATAATGATAACAGATGGTGAAAAACACATCAGTAATGGTGACCATTACAAATATACACATAACTGAAACACATGAAACATAGTACGAAATGTTGAGTGTTGGGTGAGATATAGTAATGTCCCAATGTATAGCTATAAATCAAACACGAGAGAGTCCCAAACATAGGCTGAGTATAAATGTTGAACTGGTGTAGGAATCTTCTCCTGTATATCATGGGTTATACGGTCATGGATTGTAAATGGATGGAATACGCTTACCAACAGGAGTGGATTCGGATGCCAGTGACACCGAATCAAGCAGGCTCTGAGATCCTTAATGGACGGTGGTTGGTCCTGGAAACCCGGATCTCAAGGGGGATCTATCTTCTATGGTCCACGTCACGACTGTCGGTTCGAAAGCCCAAAGGTGGAATCTCCGCCACAAGAAAGTCTCCAGAGCATGGATGGTTCCCAAAAAGATAGATAGAACGCCAATAGTGCAGATCAGCTGACGTATTTTATTGGATATAACCAAAAATCAACAAACGATATAAAAAGCGTGATCACGTATAAAACAATAAAATCAAGTGTAGGGAAGAGTAAGGCTCGCACCTTTAATTACCACCTTAATCAGCCACAGAACCTGTGTAATTAATGTGTGTCCTGGATTAAATGGATGGTGTGGCAACCAAGCCCAAGCCCAAGCCCTGAAAAACAACCTCACACCATAATCCCCCCCTCCACCAAATGATTTGAACGACCCCAAACTCACCCATTCGTGTCTTTATGCACCTTGCTTTGTACACTGGTCCAAATCATTTGGTGGAGGGGGGATTATGGTGTGAGGTTGTTTTTCAGGGCTTGGCCCCTTAGTTCCAGTGAAGGGAACTCTTAAGGCGTCAGCATACCAAGACATTTTGGACAATTTTATGCTCCGAACTGTGTGGGAACAATTTGGGCATGGCCCCTTCCTGTTCCCAGTGCACAAAGCAAGGTCCATAAAGACATGGATGGGTGAGTTTGGGGTGGAGGAACTTGACTGGCCTACACAGAGTCCTGACCTCAACCCGATAGAACATTTGGGGATGAATTAGAGCGGAGACTGCGGCGCCAGGCCTTCTCGTCCAATGGATGTCTGCTGGCACCCGCTGATCGATAAGCAGGAAGACAGGGCAGAGCTATGTCTATGTAAACAATACAGAGCTCTGTCCTGTCGGGAGGAAAGTGCTGAATTTTGAAAAGCAGGAAGGAAAGGAAAAAGGAAAAAAAAAAAATTCAAAAATAAAATCTGGTTTGTAAACATACGCAAGGGAAACCATGGAGAACTTTGACCAGGTGACTGCATGCATGAAGGAATGAACGTGTTTGCATGCTCGAACACACAAGCACATCCCCAACGGAGGTCGGCACTGGACGGCCTAATTAAGGATGTCTTGTTTTGGTGCCGGGGCTGACTGGTACTGCCACATACCTGACAGGAGACTGAAATGACCAGGTTGGCCTCTCTTGTATCTCCAGCCCAGACCTCACTGAAAGTGATATAGATAGTGCCAAGGGACAGGAAGAAATTGAGTTCCCGGCACTATACAATCAGAGGTCTAGTGGTGTCCATGCCTTGATGGGCCATTGCTGCTTTGGTTGCAAAAGGGACTGTTTTGGCGGCAAAAGGGGGCCTACTCAATGTGACGGGGAGGCCCGTAGAACTCAGGATACATCTTATGTCTAAGGCACCCTGTGCCATCCTGGCACAGGGTGAGTGAGAAAATATATCTTGGACTACTTAAAATGGGACAGTAATATTTGTCCACAATATCTCCCAGGATGTATGTAAAGACTATTATTGGTTTTGTTGATTCTGAACGCAACCTGTGTTTATGTTAATTGAATGAGTTAGTGACATTGTCCTCTATACAATGTAGGAGACGGGACGACTGCTATTATGTTGATATAACTGTGTAAAGCCCGGTGACCACAAGTCTGGGCGAAAGGTCATGTGTCAGTCACCTAGGCTGTATAGAGGATTAGATAATTAGCTCATGTTAATTAAGTTACAGTTGTATTGTTTGAGGAGGTTCCAACGGCATATAAAGTCTTGTAATTCTGGTTCTAAATAAACAGTTCTTGGTAGCAACAAGCAAGTGTCGCCTTGTTTGTGCTCGCAGAGGTTGGGATATCTGTATACAGACTGGGAGTTAGTGGTATATGACGGAAGCACTCAAGCGGAGTGTGGGGGTAGCGTGACATTGGTGGCAAGCAGCGGGAAAGCTTCCTGAAGTCTGGGACATCCAAACTTCCATCTGGATCCAAGGTCCAGATAGCAGGAGAGGAGAGGTACAGATACCAGCCGCCATGGATGAGGAATTCAGAAGGAGGTTGCGAGAGATGCAGATACAGCACAGAGGACCAGTATCGGAGCAGGTCCTGCTGGGATGGTGTGATTCTATTCGCTGCAAACTCTGGAAGGAAGCGCTAGCCCGTGAGCAGCGACACCAGGGAAAAGTTCTCCCCTCCATCGAGGAAAGGTACTGGTCGCAGTACGGACTGCGGGTGCGGTTTTTGGGAGAAAAACCACACAAGAAGCAGACAGCTGAATTAAGCAGGCTGGTCTGGGCAGAGATAAAGCTGGATGAGAGCTACAGAGCCCTCCGGTGGCATGTATCCCAAGCATGTCCCTGGATAGCGGATGACAGCCCAACGGAAGGCTTAAGCTACGGCGGCTTGGGACTGTTGTTTGTGAAGCTGACAGGGGACCCTAACTTTGGGAGTGATTTGGAGCGGCGGGTGGACGAAATCATGGATTTCAGAGAAGGGCTACTGAACATTTCGGAAGTGCACTGGGCACAGGAAGATTTGGAGTTTCTGGCCGTTCAGGAATGGGAGCTAGAGATCACCTACAGACGGCTGCTAGACATTGCTCAGTGCCAGGGCTGGGCTCCCTTTGCCTGGGACTATCAGGAAATACCAGCTGAAGATCTGGTAACTGAACAGAGGGTCCAAGACCTCTGTCCCACACTTTTACCAATTCCAGAGACTGGGGATTTAATAGACTTTTCGGTAGAGGAGGAACCACCTGGCAAACCCCCAGCAGAAGTGCTGGCAACCGGACAGAGGGTCCAACACCTCTGCCCCACACCTGCAGCAATTGTGGAGGCTCAGGCTGAGAAGATGGCAATCACTTCCCAGCAGCAGATACAGGGGGAGAAGGGAGAGGAGGTGTGTGTTGTCCCTCCCCAACAGTTGGCCAGGGTGGAGGAAGTGGGCTTTCCTCCCCAGCAAAGATCCGTGTACCTGGGAGACAGTACCATCGACATGTCGTCCCAGCAGCCAGATGAGGGAATGGAAAAGGAAGCAGCCGGCTCACCTCCCCAATGGCAGCTACACAGTTTGGGAGTGGAGGAAGCCAGCCTCCTGCCCCAACGGTTAGCCGGAGCGGAGGATGCGGAGTCCCCAGCAGAAGTGCTGGCAACAGGGCAGAGTGTTACCAACCTCTGCCCAGCACCAGAAACAACTACAGAGTTCCAGGGAGGCGGGGCAGTCGGCCTCCCTCCCCAACAGTTAGCTGGAACAGATGGTGTGGGTTTTCCAGCAGAAGGGCTGGCAACAGGGCCGAGGACTGCTGGACTCTGCCCTCAACTAACAGAGGATGGATTTCCTGTGAAGGTGGATGGGACTTCAGTCACCACCTGTATACCCCAGGGATGCTGGGCAGTTGGCTCAGATCCCCAACAGCATGACAGAGTGAGCCCAGACACCCTGTCTCCTCTCCAGCGGCAGAAAGGATTCCAGGGAGAAGGGCCAGTCCGGGCCTCTCCCCAGCGGCGGATATGTTCTCTGAGAGAGGCAGAGGTTGGCTGGGTGAGTAATACTCTGTTTGGAACAATTTATTTGGGGTACTGTGTGGGTACAGGCATTAGAGGACTGGAGCTACTTACTAACTTCGGAGTCAACCCGTCTGGGGTCTCCTCCTGTGTTAGTCTCCTGCCGAAAGGGGAGCGATGTGACGGGGAGGCCCGTGGAACTCAGGATACATCTTATGTCTAAGGCACCCTGTGCCATCCTGGCACAGGGTGAGTGAGAAAATATATCTTGGACTACTTAAAATGGGACAGTAATATTTGTCCACAATATCTCCCAGGATGTATGTAAAGACTATTATTGGTTTTGTTGATTCTGAACGCAACCTGTGTTTATGTTAATTGAATGAGTTAGTGACATTGTCCTCTATACAATGTAGGAGACGGGACGACTGCTATTATGTTGATATAACTGTGTAAAGCCCGGTGACCACAAGTCTGGGCGAAAGGTCATGTGTCAGTCACCTAGGCTGTATAGAGGATTAGATAATTAGCTCATGTTAATTAAGTTACAGTTGTATTGTTTGAGGAGGTTCCAACGGCATATAAAGTCTTGTAATTCTGGTTCTAAATAAACAGTTCTTGGTAGCAACAAGCAAGTGTCGCCTTGTTTGTGCTCGCAGAGGTTGGGATATCTGTATACAGACTGGGAGTTAGTGGTATATGACGGAAGCACTCAAGCGGAGTGTGGGGGTAGCGTGACACTCAATATTAGGTGTATTAGGCTGATCAGTGTGTATACTGTATACATATATATGATGTAAAAAAAAAAAATACCGAGCCCTTTCCAACTATATCAAGAGCTTATGGATTGGCGAGATGGAAATCAAATCTCAAATAATTTGTAATCAGTTATCTTGACCGTTAAGGTAAAAAAGCAGCCGCTATATAAATCTACCAAATACCAAAGGTAAGTATTCTTAAAAACATATTAAAATACCCAAAATCAGCACTAAAAAAACTACGATCCTAAATGACAAGTGTGCATAAGTATAACAAAAGATGCAATTCAAATGATAGGGTGCAAATATCCAATAGCAGGTGTGCATTGATGGAACGAAATGTGCAATTAAAATAGTAAAGTCCCAATGCCACAGTCTGTTGTGAGTAAAATTTGTCCGGAATGGGTTCAGTTTCGCAAATATGAAGGACAGATTTCACCAACACCTCCACATGTGAGAACCGCCCCCTCTAGATTCAATTCTTACCAGATCTTGCTAAATCATAGGCATACACGGTAGATCTGTGAATCGGAAGATCTCTCCACGAATCAGATTGCAATCAAGAGTGTCGATCAGATGGTAATGTACTCGTCCCAAAGGAAAGAAATAACTCCATAGCGTAATCTCGTTTAAGATTTTATTGCAATCCACTTCCCCTTTTTAAAACCGCACTTACAAACAAGTATAAATAGCAAGCACATAGCATGTATCCAGTCAGTATACTGGTAAGGATCCTGCAGGTGCCTTCTACCATACGCTTCACCTCTATCTAGCACTGCTGGTATCCTCGTTCGGCGTGCTGACGTCAATGTTGGTCGTTGTATGGCCCCACTTGACTTATTTCGTCATCCCGACATGATCTGAGGGTGTTACCCTCAGATCATGTCGGGATGACGAAACGTGTACGACGATCCATATTGGCATACGACGATCCATATTGACGTCAGCACACCGAGCGGGGATACCAGCAGCGCTAGATAGTGGTAAAGTGTATGGTAGAAGACACTGAAACTGAACCCATTCCGGACAAATTTTACTCACAACGGACAGTGGCATTGGGACTTTACTATCTTAATTGCACATTTTGTTCCATCAATGCACACCTGCTATTGGATATTTGGACTCTATCATTTGAATTGCACCTTTTGTTATACTTATGCACACTTGTCATTTGAGATTGTGTTTTTTCTTTCAAAAATGTTATTTTTATTTGTACATCACAAGAAAATACTAAATAACAGTACATCCGTTAAGGCAATATAATAACACAAATGCGTATCAGAAATAATAGCTGTTAAGAGAAGGCAGGGTCAGTAGGTTCTGGGCCAGCTCCATCTTCACTGTAACAAACTCTGGCTGAAAGGATTTAATATCCGGAAGCCTGGTGAGGCTCCTCCGGCACCCCTAAAGAAAAGATATTGTGCCTGGAGGGTCCTCCCCAAACACCCATGGAGTAACGTTTTCTGTAGTCTAGCCTAGAATCTAACTCAAAG
Source organism: Lithobates septentrionalis (assembly GCA_037952835.1). Taxonomy (NCBI): domain Eukaryota; kingdom Metazoa; phylum Chordata; class Amphibia; order Anura; family Ranidae; genus Lithobates; species Lithobates septentrionalis. Next base: position 2,161,460 of record JBBDGP010001333.1, on the reverse strand, counting down.
ATAAAGGTTTCGGGAGATTAACTAGAAAGCCCCAACGGCCCTTTAGCAAACAGGCCTAAAGGCGATTAAGAGGGTCTCTCCGGTTGTCGTAGAGGGGCATAATGTGGGGGGGACTGGAGGGGGGTAGAGGTAGGTTATAGGGAAGGAGTAGAAGGGGAGAGAAGTAAGAGCCAATCAATAAGGGAAGATGTGAGGGCCCAGTGAGGGTGGATAGTAATTATGTCCGTACCCCTGGTATGAGGGAGATGCCCATATATTGAGCCCAGATTTCCCAGGTTGCTTCAAACTGGACTGTGGTGTTTAGTAGGATGCTAGTCAGTTTCTCTTGGGACATAATCCATGCCGATAAGGAGACCCTGGGTTGTTTCCAAGCTTTGGCTATTGTCAGCTTGGCTCCTAGTAAAATGAAGTGGATTAGTTTGCGGTTGGATTTAGAGGTCTTGGGGAGATTTGCATTGAGAAGGGCATTGGCAGGGGTTCTTGGTATTTGGAGATCGGTCCCTTTTTGGATCAGGGTAAAAATCCGGCTCCAAAATGACCTTATTCTGGGGCATCCCACCAGATGTGGGCCATGGATCCTGTAAGTTGACATCCTCAGAAGCACTGAGGGTCTGCTGCTGGGTACATAGTAGCCAGTTTGGCTGCGGTAAGGTGAGATTATATTTTTTTAGCGCTCCTTTTAGGTGCTTTAATATATATATATGATGTCATTTTTCTATGTTTCTATTTATTGGAACTAAAGTTGGGAGATATTGATCTATGGGTTGGTAAGGAGAGTCCAGGGGATAATCAAGTAAAGTAAAGGTGAGAGAACTAAGCGCCAGTGTGTCCATAAAGAGAACAGGAACCCAGTTTTTCCATTCTCATTAAATGGCTCATGTCACTTACACAGTTCTTAGCAGAAGGACAATAGAGGAGCTCCAATGACTGTGGATTTTGGTGCAGAACAAAGCAAGGTTTTGGATATCATTGTGCAGCGGCTTGGTTAATCTGTGTCTTTTGTATCTGCCAGAAGTCTAGCTTTAGCTTTCTTGAAACCCAATTTACCCATTAACTGTGCCCCAATGTAGATGGGTGAACTTGCCTTATGGTAAGTTCTATTCAACAGCAACACACAGAAGCCTAGAGGAAGGGAGAAACCAAGGAAAGAGGCTTATGTATATTTTATAATGCACAAATTTCATAATTCATTCCATGACTGAAAGGGGGGGGGGGGTAGAGATGTTGATATAACAGAATGCATTACATGGCAAGAAAGGGGGATTTCATAAAACAAAGGTCTAAGGTAGTGAGGGCAAGGCTTTCCTATTAGACCCTTGGGATCCATTCCACAATAAATATATTCTCTAGGTCTTATAACCCAATAGCCTGCACATAATCCTTCCTCAGAATTACAGAGACCTGTTCTGTTTATTACCAGCCACCCTGTCCATGATAAACACGGGGAGAGTCTCGGCAGTTTTTTAAAGAACAAATAAATAGGTTTTATGATAATGAAAAGCATGGGGGAAATGTTTATTGGGACGTTTAGCGAGAGGTTGCTCTCTACTTAGAATCGTTATTGTGATATAGTACGTAGTTACACTGTGATACACATTATAAAATATTGAAAAGTGGAAGTTTTGTGAGGAAAATTACTGCCAAAAAGATGAATCTAATAGACTGCCGGTGTTTTCTGTTGAATGCTGCTAAACCCTGGCAAGGTGGTTAGCTGAAGAACAGCACTTTCAATGAAGCGATGTAAGACCTGCCGTTTGTGGTTGCCCAGTTAGGTTTTACTTTTTACTAGTTTAGAGCAGCCGTTAAGAGTAAAAGCGGCTGCTGGTTGGTTGTGTAGGGGTTTTATTTTATTCTTTTATTATATAACATTAACAAATTCTGTAGGGTTTCCATATTTACATGAAATTTAAAGCGCCAAACCCCCATATATTGCAGCCCAAGCATCTACTACCCTGTTTCCCCGAAAATAAGACCTAGCGTGATTGTCGGTGATAGCTGCAATATAAGCCCGACCCCCCAAATAAGCCCTAGTTAAAGTCCTTGTAGGTCTTATTTTCAGGGTAGGGCTTATTTTCGGGGAAACAGGGTAGAGCTTATTTGGGGGGTAGGGCTTATAATGCAGCCATCACTGACAATCACGCTAGGTCTTATTTTCGGGGAAACAGGGTAGGTGATGATGAATGATGTGGCAAGATACTTATAGCTACGAATCCCAATCCATGAACTTCTTGCACAACTAGATTGCGGTCACAACGCCATAATGAATATGATTGAAGACCTAGGATATTGGAAAGTGTGTGCAAAGTGGGGACCTCGGCAGTTGACACCATACACGAAGGACAGAACAGTGGACGTCTGCTCTGATCTGCTGGAAGTGTCTGAAGACAATGAAAACATGTTTTTTTGCCGATCTGGTGACAGGTAATGAAACGTGGGTATATTTTTATGATCCGTATTTTTATGAATTCATCTTTTAAAAAATGTAACATAGATATACTGTGGTATGAAATAAGAAAAAGTTCAGTATAAAGTCCCAATATGGCAATGCTCGCAATATAAAGTACTTGTGCACTTATGGTCATGTAAAGTGCTCCAATCCAAAGTGCTTCAAGCGTTCCCACATGGACTGTCACTCACCAGAAAATGTAGACCTACCATTTCTAGATAAGTCACACTGCGCTTGTGATGTAAGCCCGTAAGCCATGCCTCAATGTGTTTTGTCCTCATGGACATCTTCAGGAAGCTCCAAACAGGACGAGGCGTGGTTTACGGGCTTACATCACATCCGGTGACTTCACATCTGGTTGCTGGAACTCACGCCATATCCAGGACCGGATCGGCAGTGGCCATCTTCCCCCTCAGATCAGTTGTATACACCTAGTGACAACTGTTTGGCACTGATACAAGTGAGTGGAATACCTTTTTTTTTATTACTTTTATTAAACACTTGCCGACCAGCTCCTATAGATAATAGGTGGCAATGTGGCTCCGTCCCGTGAATCACCGTACCCGTATGGCTGCTCCTTTAAAAGCCATAGCAGGCACCTGCGCTGCACAGTGGGGGACCCAATGCGTGTGGCGGGCGGGAGCAATCGCCGCTGGCCACCCGCGATTGTGGGCATGAGAGCCAGAATGGGAAACACACAAATCCTGTTTCTGACAGGTTAGAAGAGACAGATCTGCTGTTCGTAGTATTTGCGAACAGTGATATGTCTCCTCCCCCAGTCAGTCCCACCTCCCCACAGTTAGAAACACTCCCTAGGGAACACATGTAACCCCTTGATCTCCTCCTAGTGTTAACACCTTCCCTACCAGTGACATTTATACAGTAATCAGTGCATTTTTATAGCACTGATCATTGTATAAATGTCAATGGTCCCAAAAAAGTGTCAAAAGTGTCCAATCTGTCCGCCGCAATGTTGCAGTCCCTCGCAAAAATCGCAGATCACCGCCATTACTAGTAAAAAAAAAGCCATAAAAATGCCATAAATATTTCCCCCATTTTGTAGACGCGATAACTTTGCGCAAACCAATCAATATACGCTTATTGCAATGTTTGTTACCACAAATATGTAGAATATATATTGGCCTAAACTGATGTAGAATTTTTTTTTTTTTTTTTTAAATTTGGGGGATATTTGTTATAGCAAAAAGTAAAAAATATTGTTTTTTTTTTTCAAAATTGTCGCTCTGTTTTTGTTTATAGCGCAAAAAAATAAAAACTGCAGAGGGGATCAAATACCACCAAAAGAAAGCTCTATTTGTGGGAAAAAAAAGGGACATGCATGGTATTGTAGGGGACAAATCCTTCCGAGGCTGAAGTGGTTTAACATAACAGTTTTACACTATGAGTCCTGGTATTTTTTTTTTGTCAGAAACCATGAAATCAGGCTGAGACAGAAGTACAGTTAAATCACACTTGTTTAATAATAAAAGTAAAAAGAACAAATGTAGTCAAAACATAGCCAATGTTTGGTAACCGGAACGGATAGTCAGCCAAGCCTGGAGTCAGGGATCAATGTAGTGGAACAGCAAGCAGGATCTGGACCCAGAAGGAATGTCAGCAAAGCAAGTCTTGAACAGGATCACAGGAGATCATTTCTGTGATGTTGACCAAGGCGAAGGCAGAGATCCTCTGGACTGGACGGCTTAAGTAGACAGGACTGACGAGCAGGATATCATCAACAGCTGAGTAACTGTAGAGAGAAGGGAGCTGGCAATTAGCCGACAGCTGAGCGGCCAGCTCAGAGAAGGAAGGGCTGAGCCCAGCCCTGACAGGAAGATCATCAGGTTGAAGTGTGAACTGTGAAGGCAATATATACGGGGGCTAGAACTAGTAGGTCAACATTTTCTGGTGAGTGTCAGTCCACGTGGGGACATTTTAAGCACTTTGGAGTAGAGCACTATATATACTATATTGTCAAAAGTATTGGAACGCCTGCCTTTAAACGCACATGAACTTTAATGGCATCCTCGTATAAATTTACCTCAAAGAATGAATTCATTGTTATGCCGTGCAACGTAGATATGCTGCGATATAAAAAAAGAAAAAACTCCAGTAAAAAAAGGCCAATATAGTGGGGCTCACAATATAAAGTGCTCATGCTCTTATGGACAAATACATATGCACTATACTGTCAAAAGCATTGGGATGCAGGAGGTAGTAAAATATGAACCACTTCAAGGCAATTATCCTCTAAACACAAGCCAGGAGACGTAAAAAGACTAACAATAAAGCAAAAAAGGAATTATTCATGATAAAAACAGATACATTGTATAATAAATGCACTGTATAATGCAGTATGTGAAAAAAAGAAAAGAAAACATCTAGACAAGAACACAATACAAAATAACCCTCCAATATTCCTATGAGGGAATTGGAAAAACCAAGCAGGGGAGACTGACAAGACTGATAAGTAGAGAGCGATGGGAATTTAAATGGAGGTTAAAATCAAGGTCCCACCTGAGGTTTAACCTATGAGATTATGACTAAGCGAATTGCAATTTGTGAAACGTGTTACTCTCTGCCAGGTCTGCATTGATTTCATGATCTCTACGGTGTTGTCTGATGATTTCTTATCTTCAATAAAGTCTTCACTTTTGCTTCAAACCTGTGAATGCAGTCAAACCTTTTCCTGTTCCAGTGGCTCCTATCCAGATTGTGGACTGGACCTGCAACGTGAGGTTGAAGGGTGGGATTGCTCTCACCTGGAGCGGCTTGGCTTTGCTTTCTGACCTATGTGGGACCCTGGTCTGCAGCCTAAATATCTACCAAGATTCCATCTCCAATAATTGCATTTGGTGGTGGCCACTCCTGGTTACCGGGACCACTCGTTCAATGTCAAAAAATCTAAAAGAGAAAACATCTCCCCCCTGACATTCTTAAAAATGTCTAGATGCATTAGAGATAAACTTTATATGTGGATTGCTAAAGTCACAGCAGTGTTGCCCGTTTCTAGTTCTTAAAGGTCCCGGTGGTGCATCCTACATATTGTAAATGACATAGGGTGCAAACAATCAAATATACAACGTAATTCGTACCACATTTGATGTATTGCTTAATCCTAAACTGTTCACCAGTGGTCTGAGAACTAAATCATTTAGTACACAGATTAAGGAGCAGGCCTATTTTTCAAACTTGTTGTTTACAAGTTAAAATCATTTTTCTTTGCTAGAAAATTACTTGGAACCCCCAAACATTATATATATATTTTTTAACACCCTAGAGAATAAAATGGCAGTCGTTGCAATACTTTCTGTCACACCGTATTTGCGCAGCGGTCTTACAAGCGCATTTTTTTGGGAAAAAGTTCACTTTTTTGAGTTAAGAAATAGGATAACAGTAAAGTTAGCCCAATTTTTTTTTATATTGTGAAAGATGATGTTACGCGGAGTAAATTGATACCCAACACGTCACGCTTCAAAGTTGCACCCGCTCGTGGAATGGCGACGAACTTTTACCCTTAAAAATCTCCATTGGCGTCGTTTAAAAAATTCTACAGGTTGCATGTTTTGAGTTACAAGGAGGTCCAGGGCTGGAATTATTGCTCTCACTCTAACGATCACGGCGATACCTCACATGTGTTGTTTGAAGACCGTTTTCATACGCGGACGCTACTCTCATATGCGTTCGCTTCTGCGCGCTAGCTCGGCAGGACGGGGTGCATTTAAAAAAAATTTCTTTTTTTTCTTATTTATTTTACCTTTTATTTTTTATTTTTACACTGTTTATTTGAATAAAAAAATTGTGTCACTTTTCTTCCTATTACAAGGAAAACATCCCTTGTAATAGAAAAAAGGCATGACAGGACCTCTTTAATGTGAGATCTGGGGTCAAAAAGACCTCAGATCTCATATTTACACTAAATGCAATAAAAAAAATAAAAATAATTAAATGTCATTTGAAAAAAATAAAATAAAAATAAAATGTCGCTTTAAGAGTTATGGGCGGAAGTGACGTTTTGACGTTGCTTACGCCCTGCATGGTATAGAGACAGGTGGGGGCCATCTAACCCTCACTCATCTCTATACCAAACAGGGAGCCGGCGGCTCCGGTAAGCGGCGGAGCGGTGGGAGAGGGGTCCCCCAAATCCGCCACAGAGACCACTTTTATCTGAAAGCGGACCGCCCGCTAAAGAACAGGACACTAGGGTTATGGTAGCTAGCTGCTGCCATAACGACGACATTCCTCTTCAAACAGCCGGCGTATAACGACGGCGGGTGGTCCGGAAGTGGTTAAGATGACAATTGTGACAGACCCAACCGGGAAAGGGGCTTTTGAAGGGGACTTCAGGGTGGCATCTTGCCTACTGACTATGGGCCCTGGCTTTTAAGGGAGCACTACTCTTTAGGAGGTGTGTGATTGGGGGACCCATGTCTCCCCAAAGACACAGATTTTGGGCATTTGTGCCCAAACCAGCAATGACTGCTTTAGACTATACATGTGCAATTCGTTTTGTTCCAAATTCATCTTTTAACTAATTTTAACAAATTGATTAATTCGGAAATATCCGAATTATTGAAGACCCATCTAACAAATTTTTCCGAAAATTCATAAATTTGAATATTCGTAAATTAGAAAATTCAGAAAATTTGCAAAATTTGGAAACTCGGAAATTCTAAATTCGAAAATCCGAAAAGCCGAAAAATGTGAAAATCTGAAATAATACCTAACTAATAATATTTTAGCTGTTACTAACTATTAAATTATAGGTATTGGAATTTCGTTTCAAATTCGCCTCTTAGTAAATGTAACGAATACGTTCTATTGCATTCTATGCATTAAGATAAAAAGCCTTTTGTGTACAGCAGCCCCCCTAAGCCTCCCCACCCCCCAATACTTACCTGAGGTCCTTCTTTGTCCAGCGATGTCCACGAATGTCTCAGCAGTCCGAGATTCTCCATCATGATTGGCTAAGACACAGCAGTGGCGCCATTGGCTACCGCTGCTGTCAATCAAAGTCAGCTAGCCATTCGTGTAGAGAGAGTGGGCAGGGCTGGGTTAGGGCTCCCATAGTTGCCAACATTGTAAAAAAAAATTATAGGGACACTTTTTTGGCTGTAGGCGGAGTCTTATTATAATTAGGGGTGGGGCATGCATTTGTAGGCGTGACATAGCAAAAAAGAAAAATGCGGAATGCGCAGTGGCGGAAAATGGGCGTGGTTTATGTGAAATGATGGGAGTGGTTCAAATGGAGGTGTGGTTAGAGTCTGAGATGAATAAGAGATGGAGAAAGAAAGTGGAAAAGTGGGAGAGAGAACGAAGGAAAGAAGGAAAGAAGGAGGGAAAGGAGAGAAGGAGAGAGAAGGAAGGAAATAGGGATGGAGGGACAACAGGCCCAGATCCTACACCACAATAGAAATGTGTATTCCAGAGTTTAACATATCAGCAGATAAAGATACTCCAAACGCCTGGTGTTAGCACTTCAATCATCCCAGCGCCATATTTGTTATTGTGACAGGATGATCGAAGCGCATTATTTCTATTATTACATTGTAATATAAAATGTAATAGTTCAACTCACCATAATGTAGAATCAGTGGAAGCCCTGAGTGTGTCACTTACCACGTTGCCTGCCACCAGATGCAATCAGGTATCCCCAGCAGAGTCCCTCCATACACCAGGCAATCCCAGCGGAGTCCCTCTTACACCAGATATCCCCAGTAGAGACCCTCTTTACATCAGGCAATCCCAGCGGAGTCCCTCTTACACCAGGTATCCCCAGTAGAGTCCCACCTTACGTCAGGCATTCCCAGCAGAGTCCCTCTTACATCAGATGTCCCCAGCGGAGTCCCTCCTTATATCAGGCAATCCCAGTAGAGTCCCTCCTTACACCAGGCAATCCCAGTAGAGTCCCTCTTTACATCAGATGTCCCCAGTAGAGTCCCTTCTTACATCAGGCATTCCCAGTGGAGTCCCTCCTTACACCAGGCAATCCCAGTAGAGTTCCTCCTTACACCAGGCCTTCCCAGTAGAGTTCCTCCTTACACCAGGCATTCCCAGCAGAGCCCCTCCTTACACCAGGCAATCCCAGAGCAGTCCCTCCTTACACCAGGCAATCCCAGCGGAGTCCCTCCTTACAAAAGGCAGTCCCAGTAGAGTCCCTCCTTACACCAGGCAATCCCAGCTGAGTCCCTCCTTACATCAGGCATTCCCAGCCGAGTCCCTCCTTACACCAGGCAATCCCAGCCGAGTCCCTCCTTACACCAGGCAATCCCAGCGCAGTCCCTCCTTACACCAGGCATTCCCAGTGGAGTCCCTCCTTACACCAGGCAATCCCAGTGCAGTCCCTCCTTATACCAGGCATCCCCAGCGGAGTCCCCCCTTACACCAGGCAATCCCAGCGCAGTCCCTCCTTACACCAGGCATTTCCAGCGGAGTCCCTCCTTTCACCAGGCATTCCCAGCGGAGTCCCTCCATACATCAGGTGTTCCCCAGTGGAGCCCCCCCTCATCAGGTGTCCCCCAGTGAAGCCCCCCCTCTCATCAGGTGTCCAGCGCAGTCCCTCCTTACAGCAGGCATTCCCAGCGGAGCCCCAGGTATAGTATATAAGGGCGCTCTGAACATAAGGACCAAGCAGACAGTACGTATGAAAAGACAGAGGTCCGATGGTGAATATTCTCACACTTTGGCCTGCGCTCACAAGGAGAAGCAATCTCTAGAGAAAAAAAAGCAAAAAAAGAGAGATGCCTCTAAGGATTAAAAGCTATTTATTTCCCCCAGAAAGAATTAAAAACAATTACAGGATCTGGTGAATGTAAAAGCATAAAATCATAGGTAATGAAGGTAGTCCGGCAGACATGGAGGTCCTCGACATGTAGAGGGTATCAGAGCTGTGTCATGCATTGCAGCAGAGGATCCGGGACCATGGAATTCCCTGTAAGCCTGTGAGCGGTTAGCATTGACCGGGCCTGTGATGGACGGAGGTCCCGGAGGTGACATCAGCAGTGAGAGACGGGAACCAGTGTGGACCGCATGCCGGAAGTAGTCATCAGTAAGGTACGCGTTTTGGAATGTCTGATTGGTTCCTTTTTCAATCTATGACTACAAGTGTACACACATATGGCTTATACTGTCTAAACAGGATGTGGGCAGGAACATGGGCGGGGGCATGAATGAAAAGGAAGAAATGGGATATAGTAATGGTATGAAATGATATGAGACATTCTCTAAAAAAGAAACATCAAGAACATACATCCAGAAAATGAATGTCCCTATCTAGTGGAGCCTCCCTCTCATCAGGTGTCCCCCAGTGAAACGCCCCTCTCATCAGGTGTCCCCCAATGGAGCCCCCCTCATCAGGTGTCCCCCACGGAAGCCCCCCTCTCAATAGGTGTCCCCCAGCAGCGGAGACTCTCTCCGCCGCCATTACAGAAAAACAAATCACACAGTCAGTCAGTGAAACAAAATAGGCGGGGTGGCTTCCAATAGCTGCCCACCCCCGCCTCTTCCCACATCAGGTCACAGACAGACTGGCAGCGGGTGGTGGGCAGTGCCGCAGCTCAATTTCTATTTGCAGCCACCCGGCCTCTTGTTCTAGTCTTCAGGAAAATGGTGGCCGGTGGAGACATTGTCTCCGCTGGCCGCGGATCTATAGTGGCGACGGTGGAAATTCGGGAATACAAGAATTTCCCGGGACATTTCCCGGGAATCACAAATTCCGGGAAAAGGGTCTAAATCCCGGGAATGTCCTGGGAAATTCGGGACAGTTGGTAAGTATGGGCTCCGTGTCTGAACGGACACAGAGAGCTGTGACTCCGCTCAGGTGCCCCCATAGCAAGCTGCTTGCTGTGGGAGAACTGAACAGGAGGGAGGGGCCAGATCAAAGAACTGAGCTGAAAGTGGGAGCGTGTACCTGTCAAAACCAGGTACCCGCCCCCCCCCCAAAAGGTGCCAAATGTGGAGGCAGATAAGCGGAGTTTCCCCTTTTGGGTGAACTTATTACTAAAACCAGTAATAATCGAATGCAGAGGCAATAATGTAATATAATTAAGAGTAGATACATTTATATAGTCTTACAGATTCAACCCATGATAAAATTGAGTTCTACCAGCAACGGTGTTTATTCAGAGGCCTGACTTAGAAGTTCATGTTCATCGTTGAAGAATATGTACTCAGAGTAATAAATAACCTCATCTTACATTGTTAACAAAGTGACTTTTAGCAGAGAGACGGAGTGAAGAACTTCCATCTGATGTCATTACAATATGGTCTGCAGCATTAGCCGTGACTGGTGTTGTAGAGTGTATGGAGGACAGATGCTGGGTGTAAGAAAGCCATTAAGTCGTGTGAATGAACTTGAAGTCGGCATTAAATGGAGTGTCTTGAAAACCGCAGCTGTTGAAAATTGCTCGGGGCTTCCTTGGGAGAGTTTAAATCTCCTCCTGGGGACTTCTCTTCAGCATGGTTTGATGGGAATAGATGGCTTCCGTGACTTGGATGCAGCTGTCCTGTCCTAGACGCATGTTCCCATCGACATTTTGCTCCTTTATTCTTTCACTAGTCATTTCAGAATCTCTTCAATAACACATTCTTATGGAAATGAGGCACCGGCTGCATATTCATTTACTGCAATATTAAGGATCATAAAGCGAGAGACACATCAAGAACATTTCTGGTTAGTTATAATGTAAAGGAGCAAGATATTTCTGTTAAAGCTGAAGTTTAGTGTGCTTTTGTTTTTTGCCTTCCTTGGTTCCTCTATTACCCCCTTATCAACATGCTAAAACCTTCCCGTTGTCATGAAACAGTATATTTTAAATGCAGCAATGTTATCACTAGATTTCTGTGCATCCCCATGCAATGTAAGTATATCACCCATCTGACACCCCAAAGGCAGGATATCACCCCCAGAAGCCAGGTTGGCGGGCTAGCATTTGAACCCAGGGCTGAGTCCATGGCTAAAATAGGGGGACTGAGAAAGGGTATTGGTCGCCAGTCACTTTTGTCTTTTTAAAGTTTTATTGCAGAACTGTGAGGGTTTGGGGTCCCAGATACAGTAGAAGATCACTTAAGACTCATTAATGACTGAAATGGTACCACTGGATTGGCGTAGGGCCAACGTGGTGCCTATATTTAAAAAAGGGAACAACGTCTTTACCAAGTAACTATAGACCTGTTAGTTTAACTTCTATAGTCGGGAAAATACCGGAGAGTTTAATAAAAGACCACAGAGACGAGTTCTTGTTGGGAAAAAAATATTTTAAGCAACAGACAGCATGGATTCATGAAAGACAGAAGTTGTCAAACAAACCTGATTTCTTTTTATGAGGAGGTAAGTAAAATCTTGGACAGAGGGGTGGCTGTGGATGTAGTATACTTGGATTAAAAGTACAATTTCAGTCTTTACAGATGACACCAAGCTATGCAGTGTTTAGTTGGCCAATGTTTAATTGGCCAACTATGTGGCAAATGAAGTTTAATGTTGATAAATGTAAAGTTATGCACTTGGGGGCTAAGAATATGCATGCGTCATACATATCAGAAGGGGTACAACTGAGGGAATCCATAGTGGAGAAGGATGTGGGGGTTTTGGTAAATCATAAGCTTAATAATAGCATGCAATGCCAAGCTGTGGTTTCCAAAGCGAGCAAAACTGAACCGCATATTCCAGATGAGGTCTTACTGATGATTTGTACAGGGGTAAAAAGATATCTCTCTCTCGGGAGTCCATACATTTCTTGTATTAAGAGAGGTATGGACTCCCGAGAGAGAGATATCTTTTTACCCCTGTACAAATCATCAGTAAGACCTCATCTGGAATATGCGGTTCAGTTTTGGGCACCAGTTCTCAAAAAGGATATCAGGGAACTGGAGAAAGTGCAGAGAAGGGCAACCAAACTGATAAAAGGCATAGAGGAGCTCAGCAGGAGGGTTGCCATCCAAAAGTGATCCTTCGGATTGATGCCATAAATGCTCGGGGTAATTTCGCAGGCTTTTAAGAATGAGGGAGCCCATGCATTGCAAGTTTGCGGAGGCATGAGTCCTCGGGTTACCGAGGATTACAGTATCTGGAACTGCCTCCTCCCAGACACGTACTACTCCCAAGGGTTCTAGGGACGGGGCAGGAGTACCTGTCAATAAGGTGGCAGAATAAGTCGCTCTGGCAGCTGCGGTGGGCTGCACACTAGTCTATGCTTGGGTGATAGAGTAAGCCAGTCCACCACCTCCCCTGCATGCTGAGGCTGGATAGCATGGAAAACATCACTAAACAGAAAAAATAGTACCCTGCCTGAAGGTCAGACCACGTCCACCTTTGCCTGTGGACACATACGCTGCTGGCCCCTCACAGTGCCATGGGAATGTCTGCCTCTCCTTGTTGACCTCCCAGACATGATGGGGGGCTTATTACTGAAATGTAATAGAGATGGGGAAATGTGTAAGTGTATGTACTTTAATCAATGGAAAGTGGTGTTTGGTGCACTTTAACTTGAGGACTGCCACTGACAGAAATGTCAAAAATATAAAAAAGAGAGAACAACAGCGCCACAAGCAAAAAAAATGCAGCTCATAATTTCAAAAAAGGGGGCAGGCACGGGACAAAAAACAAAAACAAATAAATAAATAAATAACACGCAGCAGGTAAAAAAAGGGGGGTATACTGCACTGTATACAGCACTAAATGTTATGTAATGCAGTGTAAAACACTGCAGTACACAGACACGCTCCACTGACACACTACAATATACTGCAGTTAAGCTCCACTGACGCACTACAATATACTGCAGTAAAACCAGGGGCGTACCTAGAGCATTTGGCACCCAGGGCGACTCCTATATCTGGCACTCCCCACTTTAAAATGTAAAAACACCCCACTGTGTCCCCTGCATACCTCTGCATCCTCCAATATCTCTTTGTTACTACTTTGTAACCCCTCTTCACAACTGGACCCCTATACATTACACATCCCCCCACAGCTCTGGACCCCTTTACATTACACAACCCCTGCACCTCTGGACCCCTTTACATTACACAACCCCCTTCACCTCTGGACCCCTTTACATTACACAACCCCCTGCACATTTGGATCCCTTTACTTTACACAACCCCCTGCACCTCTGGACCCCTTTAACTTACACCCCCCCGCACCTCTGGACCTCTTTACATTTCACAGCACCCTGCACCTCTGGACCCCTTTACATTACACAGCACTCTGCACCTCTGGACCCCTTTACATTACATAACCCCCTGCACCTCAGGACCCCTTTACATTACAAAACCCTCTGCACCTGCTGGACCCCTTTACATTACACATCACCCTGCACCTCTGGACCCCTTTACAATACACAGCCCCCTGCACCTCAGTTCCCCTTTACATTACACAGCACCCTGCACCTCTGGACTCCTTTACATTGCACAGTACCCTGCACCTCTGGACTCCTTTACATTACACAGCACCCTGCACCTCTGGACCCCTTTACATTACACAGCACCTAGGACCTCTGGACCCTTTTACATTACACAGCACCCTGCACCTCTGGACCCATTTACATTACACAGCACCCTGCACCTCTGGACCCCTTTACATTACACATCACCCTGCACATCTGGACCCCTTTACATTACAGAGCACCCTGCACCTCTGGACTCCTTTACATTACACAACTCCCTGCACCTCTGGACCCCTTTACATTACACTGCACCCTGCACCTCTGTGAAAATTGAGGCAACTGAAGCACAGCGCATCAGTGTGAACCCACTTGAGTCCTGGTTCACATATATGCGATGCAGGAATCAGCACGATTCCTGCATTGCATGTTGCTTGTCGGCCACTCATGCTGCCCTTTGCAAACTGCTACGGGTGTCAATGTAAAATTAATGACACCCCCAGATCGGTTTGCAGATAACAGTGGGAGCTGTGAAATGGTGCAGGAATCTGATTGGATGGGTGTAAACACCCATCCAATCCGATTCCAGTGCAGACCAAAAAAAGAGCCCTGCACTGTTTTGGTGCAAATGCGATTTCAGCCATACAGTTTCTATGGCTGAATTTGCATCGCACAGACATCGCATGTGATTTGCACAGCAATGCGGTGCAAATCAAATGCAATGTCTATGATTACACTAGTGAAAACCCTCACTAAAGGAACATGATGGCCATATGATGGAGCCAACTATTAGCATAGAGTTAATGAAATACTCTGCTGGAGGACAACAGAGGAAAGAGGGGGAGTGAAAGAGATTTGGGAGAGAGAGGGCAGAGTCTGGACAGAGTCTGATAGGATGTTCCCTGGTTGCTCACACTAGTTCAGTCGGCGACTACTTGTTTAAATGTTTCCGCCCCCACATTCCTTTCAGACGCAGCACACGGGCTGCACAGAGCATGGGCGGGACACAGAAACAGAGGGGGGGGGGGCAGAGCCGATGCAGCCTCTTCCGTTTCTGTGGAGGGGGGAGATGTATTCGCTGGGCTGTTAGAATTGACAAGGAGGGGGACACACAGCATTGTGACATTGGGTCAGTCCGCCTGAGCTCTCCCTGCACTGTCAGCATGTCACATTGATGCTGCTTTACCAAGCCCGTCCCGCTCTCACTGTTACATACAAGTGGAGGTTGGGGGAGCCGCCTGACACCCCCCCAATGTGTGGCACCTGGCGCTGACTGCCCTCCTGCCCCCAGTTACTATGCCACTGAGTAAAACTGCACTGACGCACTAAATATACTGCAGTAAAACTGCACTGATGCACTACAATATACTGCAGTAAAACTGAATGGACGCACTACAATATACTGCAGTAAAATTGCATGGAAGTACTTCAATATACTGCGGTAAAGCTCCACTGATGCAGTTCAATATACTGCAGTAAAACTGCACTGCCGCACTACAATATACTGCAGTAAAACTGCACTGACACACTTCAATATACTGCAGTAAAACTGCACTGACACACTTCAATATACTGCAGTAAAACTGCACTGACGCACTACAATATACTGCAGTAAAATGGCAGTAAAGCTCCACTGATGCACTACAATATACTGCAGAAAAACTGCTCGGACGCACTTTAATATACTGGACTAAAGCCCCACTGATGCACTACAATATACTTCAGTAAAACTGCACTGCCGCAATTCAATATACTGCAGTAAAACTGCACTGACAGGCTGCATGAAAAAAAAGAACATTACAATATATGCCAGACAAGGACCAGCAACATTCTGGTATGTTGCTGGATTTTGAGTGGTTATACCAGAATGATGCCTGCAGTTATAGGTATCATCTTGGTATCGTTGTTTTCACCCAGCAAGCAGCTTTCATGTAAAAGCAATCCTAGCGGCTAATTAGCCGCTAGACTGCTTTTACAAGCAGTGGGAGGGAACCCCCCCGCTCCTGCCGTCTTTCATGGTTTTCTCTGGTTCTCCTGTCCCACTGGGGAACCTGAGAATGCAGCCGGTGGTTCCGCCAGCTGACCATAGAGCTGATCGAAGACCAGAATGGCTCCAATCATCTCTATGGCCTAAGAAACCGGAAGCTACGAGCATTTCATGACTTCGGTTTCGCTGGATATAAACAGCGCCATTGGGAAATTAGGAAAGCATCTTATCACACCGATCTTAGTGTGGTCAGATGCTTTGAGGGCAGAGGAGAGATCTAGAGTCTAATAGACCCCATTTTTTTTTAAAAAGAGTACCTGTCACTACCTATTACTATCATAGGGGATATTTACATTCCCTGTGATAAAAATAACAATGATTAAAAAATAAAAATAAAATGAAAGGAACACTGTAAAAATAAAATAAAATAGCACAATAAATAATAAAAAATAAAATAAAGAAAAGCACCCCTGCCCCCCCTGTGCTTGCGCACAATGGTGAACGCAAACGGCGGTCTCGTGTCATATGTAAACAGCAATTGCACCATGCATGTGAGGTATCACCACGAGTGCCAGATCAAGAGCGGTCATTTTAGCTGTAGACCTCCTCTGTAAATCTAAAGTGGTAACCTGTAAAGGCTTTTAAAGGCTTTTAAAAATGCCCAGATAGCGCCTAGATAGCACACCCCCCCCCAAATGACCCCATTTTGGAAAGTAGATACCCCAAGCTATTTGCTGAGAGGCAGGTTGAGTCCATGGAATATTTATATTTTGCCACAAGTTTCGACAAAATGACAAAATTGTCACTAAATGATATATTGCTCAAACATGTCATGGGCATATGTGTAATTACAGTTATTGTGTGGGATTTTTAGCCGCCTACAGGACCCCGAAAACCAATCACCACTTTCAGGATTTCTAATGCCGCGTACACACGGTCGGACTTTTCGTCTACAAAAGTCCAACGGACGCTGACGGACTAAAGCTGGCTGGTAATCCGATCGTGTGTGGGCTTCTCCGGACTTTCAACGTACTTTTTTAGCCTCAAATCCGACGTACTTTAGATTTGAAACATGCTTCAAATCTTTACGTCGTAACTACGACGGACCCCGAAGTCCGCTCGTCTGTATGCTAGTCCTACGGACAAAAAAACGATGCATGCTCATAAGCAAAAACTAAACGGAAGCACTCGGTCTAGTAAAACTAGTGTTCGTATTGTAGGTAGCACATTCATCACGCTGCAAAATCTGTGATCGTTGAATGCAGCGCATTTTATTTCTTCTTTACGAATGCTATAAAGAACGAAGGTGTTTTGCTGTTCATATTCAGAGTTCTCCCAAACTGATTTCTGGATTCTTTTTCTCTTTGATCTCATGAATGATATAGTATGCTTTTTAAAAACAATGTTTCCATACTAATAATACTTTTTACCTTTTATTTTTTATTTTTTTTTTTGTGTGGAGTCATATTTTCTTGTAATTTTTATCCAGATATTTATTTTATGATTGGTGTTGAACTTTTTTATATGTTTATCTCTAGATTTGTTTTTTTCTTTTTTTTGTGTTTGTAAAGTTACCACAAAGAACCCATTTGTATTTTTTTTCTTTTTTTTTTTTTTTTTTTTTTTTAGGTTTGTAAAGTTACCACAAAGAACCCATTATTATAGTTTTGTTTTTCTAGTGATTATTTTTTATTTTTTAGATAAAGTTAACCCAAAGCACCGTTTTTGGTTATGTATATTTTTTTTTTTTTTCAAGACTTACCACTCGAACATTATTAACATTAGTAATGTATTTTTGGTGTGTTTTTGCAAACTCAATGAGATTGTTGTCCCTTGTTAATTTAACATTGTGTGTAAAATCAATGATTTAAAAGAAAACACATAAAGTCTTTTGCTAAACTCAAAAAAGATCCATTTATTCATGGTCAAAATAAAATAAAGAGGAAGTCAACGCTGGAAAAAGTCGGTGTACAAGAAAATTGGGATCTTGAGGAGTCCATATAAGAGGGAGCACAATCTGGTCCAAGAATCCCAGAGATCAACAGCACCAGCAGATGATATAGATGTCCCCAGACTGTGGTCCTACAACAGCCTGCGTCTTCTGTCAGACCAGACTGAACCCAGGTCATCACTTTCTTCTCTTCCCTGCAGCCTTTCCTCCACGCTGCCCTGCAGCCTTCCCTGCAGCCTTCCCTGTAGCCTTCTTTGAAGGCTGTGGCTGTGGTGTTTCAGTTGTGGCAGGAGGAGGAGGAGGAGGAGGAGGAGGAGGAGGAGGAGGAGGGGGGGCTGCCTCATGTAGTTGGGTGTTTCGGGTTAGCGTGCCCTGCAGCCCCTTCTGGATAGTTTCCCCAAATAGGCGCTCGCAAATGAGACGCTGCTCCCAATCCATTTGAAGAAGCCTGCTGGCTAAGTAGCAGCCATAGGACTCTTCTGCTTCGGGGGGGGGCTCCTCAAAAAACGGGTGGCCTCTTGCATGAGGCGCAGGGATGCCTCCTGTGTGACCGTCCCCTTCCTGGCCCTTTTTTTGGGAAGGTGGAGGGGAGGCACTTGGGATTGGGTCATGCTCCTACTGGGCCCAGCCACCTCACTTGGCCCAGCCACTTCACTGGGACCAGCCACCTCCTGCCTGACACTGGGCCCAGCCTCCTCCAGGATGATGGGGAATCCGGCCTCCTGCAGGCTGTCCATGGGCCCGGTCTCCTCCTGCCTGCCACTTTCCACACATTCCTCCTGGATGGACTCATCCTGTGTATAAAAAAAGGACATAGTTTTATTTATTTATTTGGGGTTCATCAATGACACACAATTTGCTTCTCATGACCAGCAAATTCAATGTGAATACATCTCTTTTATAAAAGAGTCTAATCAGACACCCTAATTTTTTATAGCAGGTGCCAAACATATTTAGCCACTCCTGTCAATTGATATGTATACACAATTTTGAGGGCAAAAATCTTGGAGACAATTATAACATCCAGTTAACCTCATTAATATTAGTACAGTAAATATTGTTTAAACTAATTTACCTGACTCCAGATGGTCATATCCGGTTCATCCAGGATGGAAGACCCAGCTTGCTCCTCATCAGCCTCTGCTGGGGTGGAGGGAAGGGTGGAGGGAAGGGTGGAGGGAAGGGTTGAAAGTGATGCCCTGGCTTCAGTCTGGTCATCAAGAAAACGGAGTTGATTGTAGTACCACAGCCTGGGTACATAAACATCATCTGCTGATGCTCCTGATCTCATTGATTCCTGGATCTTCTTATGCTCCCTCTTATACATATTCCTCAAGACCCCAATTTTCTTGAGCAATGTCTCCATTGTTGCTTCCGGGATGGTCGCCTGGACAAAGGACAGAAGTCTCTCCAGCGTTGACTTCCTCACATGCTTAGCATAATACTGAGGGTGTTTCACCTCCCACAAATTCCTCATCTCTCGATATTTAGATATGAAAGCTGTAAGGAACTCTGGATCCTTAAATAGGGGATTCATTATATCTGGAAAAGATAAAGTCACAAGACAAAAAACACTTATTAGGTTTCTGCTAACCCTCATCATCTTCTCCCTATGTAGGCCTCATCAATCTATCAAGCCATATAGGCCGCTTGCTACAAAGTCATGACCATAAAACAAAACAAAACAAAAAAAAAAAAATTAAAATTGCCTTCGTTTTGTAACGTCCTGGTCCACTATCACCTACGCACAGAACATACGTACGACACGTGCACAAGGCCCCTCTTTATACACTACGCATGTGTGAAACTCCGCCTGCGTCGCCCGCCCCTTACGTTCGATTTTAACTCATGTTCTCCGCCCCCTAATTCGACGCACAGAACGTACGTACGACACGTGCACAAGGCCCCTCTTTATACACTACGCATGTGTGAAACTCCGCCTGCGTCGCCCGCCCCTGACGTTCGATTTTAACTCATGTTCTCCGCCCCCTAATTCGACGCACAGAACGTACGTACGACACGTGCACAAGGCCCCTCTTTATACACTACGCATGTGTGAAACTCCGCCTGCGTCGCCCGCCCCTGACGTTCGATTTTAACTCATGTTCTCCGCCCATTTTTAGTTACGGCGCGTAGTGGGGTGAATAATGGCGGAGACACATGACATGTTAACTACCTCAGGTAGCGAAAAAAGCCCGGAGGCTGGAACGTCAACAAGATCTGTGAGGCCTAGATTTAAGGCCTCCAATATGAGTTTTGAAGAGATGGTGGAGATGGTGGCCATTCTTCAAAAAAAGGACTATGATGGGAAGTATGGGCCGTACGCCCGGCCAAATTTGCGCAAGGCCAAAATAATGGCGAAGGTGGTGGACACTTTACGGGCTTCTTTTGGGGTCCAGCGCTCCAGGGATCAAATTCGAAAAAGATGGTCTGACCTCAAGCTCAGGGAGCCGGATCAGTACAGACGGATCCGTAAAGTGCTGAAAAAAAGTAAGTACTTGTCGTGTTTTTCTCTTGTGTTTATTACCTTGTATACTGCTCCATGTGCTTTTCATTCCTATACGATTTTTTTGCTCCTCGTTTCAAACGATCTTTTAATAAACATCGTTACATATCTATAGATATATCTATCTATATATCTATATATATGTATGTAGGAATATATATATATCTATCTATATATATATGTGTGTATGTATATATGTGTATGTATATATATATATATATATACACTACCGTTCAAAAGTTTGGGGTCACATTGAAATGTCCTTATTTTTGAAGGAAAAGCACTGTACTTTTAAATGAAGCTAACTTTAAACTAGTCCTAACTTTAAACAAATATACTCTATACATTGCTAATGTGGTAAATGACTATTCTAACTGCAAATGTCTAGTTTTTGGTGCAATATCTACATAGGTGTATAGAGCCCCATTTCCAGCAACTATCACTCCAGTGTTCTAATGGTACAATGTGTTTGCTCATTGGCTCAGAAGGCTAATTGATGATTAGCAAACCCTTGTGCAATCATGTTCACACATCTAAAAACAGTCTAGCTCCTTCCAGAAGCTACAAAACTGACCTTCCTGTGAGCAGATTGAGTTTCTGGAGCATCACATTTGTGGGGTCAATTAAACGCTCAAAATGGCCAGAAAAAGAGAACTTTCATCTGAAACTCGACAGTCTATTCTTGTTCTTAGAAATGAAGGCTATTCCATGCGAGAAATTGCAAAGAAATTGAAGATTTCCTACAACGGTGTGTACTACTCCCTTCAGAGGACAGCACAAACAGGCTCTAACCAGAGTAGAAAAAGAAGTGGGAGGCCGCGTTGCACAACTAAGCAAGAAGATAAGCACATTAGAGTCTCTAGTTTGAGAAACAGACGCCTCACAGGTCCCCAACTGGCATCTTCATTAAATAGTACCCGCAAAACACCAGTGTCAACATCTACAGTGAAGAGGCGGCTGCGGGATTTTGGGCTTCAGGGCAGAGTGGCAAAGAAAAAGCCATATCTGAGACTGGCCAATAAAAGAAAAAGATTAAGATGGGCAAAAGAACACAGACATTGGACAGAGGAAGACTGGAAAAAAGTGTTGTGGACGGATGAATCCAAGTTTGAGGTGTTTGGATCACAAAGAAGAACGTTTGTGAGACGCAGAACAAATGAAAAGATGCTGGAAGAATGCCTGACGCCATCTGTTAAGCATGGTGGAGGTAATGTGATGGTCTGGGGTTGCTTTGGTGCTGGTAAGGTGGGAGCTTTGTACAGGGTAAAAGGGATTCTGAATAAGGAAGGCTATCACTCCATTTTGCAACGCCATGCCATACCCAGTGGACAGCGCTTGATTGGAGCCAATTTCATCCTACAACAGGACAATGACCCTAAACACACCTCCAAATTGTGCAAGAACTATTTACAGCAGAAGCAGGCAGCTGGTATTCTATCGGTAATGGAGTGGCCAGCACAGTCACCAGATCTGAACCCCATTGAGCTGTTGTGGGAGCAGCTTGACCGTATGGTACGCCAGAAGTGCCCATCCAACCAATCCAACTTGTGGGAGCTGCTTCTAGAAGCGTGGGGTGCAATTTCTCCAGCTTACCTCAATAAATTAACAGCTAGAATGCCAAAGGTGTGCAATGCTGTAATTGCTGCAAAAGGAGGATTCTTTGATGAAAGCAAAGTTTGATGTAAAAACAATGTTATTTCAAATACAAATCATTATTTCTAACCTTGTCAATGTCTTGACTCTATTTTCTATTCATTTCACAACGTATGGTGGTGAATAAGTGTGACTTTTCATGGAAAACACAAAATTGTTTGGGTGACCCCAAACTTTTGAACGGTAGTGTATATATATATATATATATATATATATATATATATATATATAGAGATAGAGATAGAGATAGAGATAGGTAGATAGATAGATAGATATAGATAGATATAGAAATGTAAAACATTCTTTTGGAATATTTTAAGTTATCTTTTTTTTTTTCTTTACATTTAGTTAGATATTTATATTTTGTTCCAGATATAGAGAGAGAGAGAGAGAGAGAGAGATCAAAAGATTATTAACTATATTTCGAGATATTGATATCTAGATATCTATCTATCCGATATGTCTTTATAATTTTAAATATTGAGGTAAAATAGGAACTCTACACAAACAGAACATTTGTACACCACTTCACTACAAATGTTTGAAAATTACTATGTACTAAAATATCTGTGTGCTAAGTAGATAAATTTTTTGGTTCACATAGGGGAAAAATCACTCAGCCAACAAGAACACAGTCCACCCCAAGCCAAACAACATACTTGGGAAATCAGCCCAAGCCCCACTGAGGATGTGGATGAAGGAGAGGTGGGCGACATGGGCACCCCACCAGGTGAGTGTCTGACACACCAGCTTACGGTAATCTATGCATGGCTGCCTTTTCTTTTATGTAATTTTTCTACTCTATTTTAGGTGATCTGGTTGTGCTTGAGTCAAGCAACAGCGCCACCCCCGAGGATGTGGAGGAATTATGCGACATGGGCACCCCACCAGGTCAGTGTCTGAGACAACAGCTTTATTATGGTAAGGTAAACTATGTATGTGTGCATATTTCTAAACACATTTTTTGGTTTCATTCCACTTTAGGTACAAGAACTGAATATTTCACCTCAGACAGTGCCCAACGGCTAATTGGTCAAATAATGGCCTGGAATGGGGAGATCGATGAAATGCGGAATCGGCTGGATCGTATGCAGCAGGAAATGAAGGACATGATTGATGTTTTGAGTCGAATCTAAATGCCCTTTTTGAAACCCCAAAACATCGATCATGTCCTTCATTTCCTGTTTTGCTGACCCCATTCTGGGCCTTCTCTTTATTATTTTTGCTGAACTTATATGGCTGTTTAACATAATTTAAAACAGGAGGGCTGTTTATAGAAAATACCTTAAAAATCCACAAAAAAAAAACTTGATTTAAAAAAAAAAAAAAAATTGATTTAAAAAAAAACAAAAAAAATAAATAAAAAAAAAGGATTTTAAAAAACCAAAAAAATAAAAAAAAAGGATTTAAAAAAAAAAAAAAAAAAAAGCCTGTTTGCGAAAATCAAAAAGCCCAAAAATTTTTTTTGTGGATTATGTACAAATATTTAAATATAATTATATTTTTCCAAATTATTAAAATATCATTATATTTTTGGCTAGGAACATTTTATACTAAATGCATAACTGAATGCATAACAACGATTAATAAAAACATCTCCTTATAGGAATTAAATAAATGTGTGGTTTGTTATTTCAATGCTCAGTATCAGTTTGGTTATAATTGTAAAAAAGTTGTTTACAGTGGCAATGGAGCTTATTTAGACATTTAAAAGGAAAATACAGTTGGCACTACAACTGCTCGACCATAACCTAGGAGAAAGCCCAAAAGAAAGGCAAGCAATAAATATAATTCCAGATTTCATCAATATTTTTTTTATTTAAAATAATTAAATATCCTGGCCCATTGCAATGGCCCCCCTACCCATAAAATAATTAACATATTGCTGTCTAACTTGACGGGCACTTTGGGGGGCCAAGCCAGTACGGACAGTATCCAGGCCCGTAAGGTTGTCATCTATAAGTACGGCCTCAGGCCCAACTGTTCCTATATAATTTTGAGAATGTTTGTGTAAAAAGTTGTGCAGAATGCAGCACGATAAAATGATAAAATTAAGTTTGTATTCCGCCAAATTAATGGATGTTTGAAACAGGCGGAAGCGGCTGGCCAGAATCCCAAACGCATTCTCAACCACTCTTCTAGCTCTGGCCAGCCGGAAATTAAAAACCCTCCTCTCCGGGGTGAGGGTTCTTTGGGGGAATGGCCTCATGAGGTGCTTGCTCAGAGCGAAGGCTTCATCGGCAATGAAGACAAAGGGGAGTCCTTCCACGTTATCCGCATCAGGTGGCAATCCCAGGCCACCACTCTGGAGACGCTGGCAGAACTCCGTCTGGGCAAATACTCCTCCATCCGACATCCGGCCATTCTTCCCCACGTCCACATATAAAAATTCATAGTGTGCCGACACCACCGCCATTAAAACAATACTGTGGAACCCCTTATAATTAAAATAGTATGACCCCGAATGGGGTGGTGGCACGATGTGGACATGTTCCCCATCTATAGCCCCTCCACAATTGGGAAAGTCCCAACGGCTGGCAAAATGGGATGCCACAGTCTGCCATTCCTGTGGCGTTGAAGGAAACTGGGGAATCAAACAAGAAAACCAAAATCATTAATTTGGAAGCTAACATTGCAAGAAAATTATACAATTAAAAACATTATTCCCCAGCATCAGTATAACATTAAATAATTTAAATCTTCTGTAATATCTAATATGGAAAGGCACACTTATCAGATTGCTCACCCCCTCTGATGGAACATTGATTACATTTTAGGGGGTTGTGAAATCCATAAAAAAGATTACTTTTAGGACACGCAGGAATTTAGGGACTAAAAAGGCTACAAGACTGCAGTTGTCGCACTCTGCAAGTGCAGTTGCTAACCAGCTTACAGTAAATGAGGTAAGGTAAAAAGGCACTCATGTTGCAAGGAGTACACAATCACATGCAAGGGCAATTAATGAAAACACTTTGTGGCTTGCATATGATTTGATGATGGAAATCAGCAGAGCTTCTGCTCATTTACTAAAGCACTGGAACAAATGCACTTGTAGAGTGCACATGCATTTTGCAAAGTGCAACATATATTTGCTTTATACAAATCAACACCACAGAACATTCAAGCAAATTTTTACGAGGGTGGGGGGGGGGGGGGGGGGTTGGTAAATCTAGCTAATTGCTAATTATCAGCACACTATTTGGAGTGAGTTTAGGTGGGGGGTTGGGAAATCAAGCTAATTGCTAATTATCAGCACACTATTTGGAGTGAGTTTAGGTGGGGGGTGGGGGGTTGGTAAATCTAGCTAATTGCTAATTATCAGCACACTATTTGGAGTGAGTTTAGGTGGGGGGTGGGGGGTTGGGAAATCAAGCTAATTGCTAATTATCAGCACACTATTTGGAGTGAGTTTAGGTGGGGGGTGGGGGGTTGGTAAATCTAGCTAATTGCTAATTTTCAGCACACTATTTGGAGTGAGTTTAGGTGGGGGGTTGGGAAATCAAGCTAATTGCTAATTATCAGCACACTATTTGGAGTGAGTTTAGGTGGGGGGTTGGTAAATCTAGCTAATTGCTAATTATCAGCACACTATTTGGAGTGAGTTTAGGTGTGGGGTGGGGGGTTGGGAAATCAAGCTAATTGCTAATTATCAGCACACTATTTGGAGTGAGTTTAGGTGGGGGGTGGGGGGTTGGGAAATCAAGCTAATTGCTAATTATAAGCACACTAAATACACTCAAACCAGTAGCGGAACTACCAGGGTCGCAGCAGTCGCACTTGCGACTGGGCCCGGCATTCTGGCACTGTGGGAGGGGCCCCAAGCTGGCAAGAAGGACAGCATGGACGCTGAGTGAAGAGCCCACTCCCGGGCGCTCTTAATCTGTGAGGTGAGAAGGGGGGAGGCAGGGACACATACGGAGCTTCTGCATCTTCTCCTGCCTGACAGCAGAGACTGTTATTCTCAGTTGTTTGCACGATGTGCCGATCCCCCAACATTGCGCAGTTCCAGTCACTCCAACTTTGCCTTATCTCTCTTTCTTCCTGAAACTAGTAATCACTCCCCTCCAGCACTCAGCATGTTCTCTTCCCGTGTCACTTCACCTTCTTCTTTGGTCCCATTTGATTCGCTCATCTTCTCCAGCAGTCTGCATCTCTCTCTACCTGGTCTGCACAATCATGCAGTAAGTTAGCAGCAATCCCCCTAAACTTTTTTTCCTGTTACCTTTATACCTTCTCTTCTCCTATCTGCTGAATCCCCCATAAATATGCACTACACACATCCCTGCAGCAGCCCCCCCCCCCCCCCCTCAGCTCTGGACATTCCACACTCCCATATATCTGACACCCTTTCCATGCCAGTTTACTCCTCTAACTGTACTGTCCCTATACTGTAGCCTTAGCACGTTCTCTGCACTCCTTCATAAACACATACTCTTACTAATTAGAACCCCACATATTCACTATTTTCTTATCGCTAAGGCCCCTTTTCCACGGGACGGGCACTGCCAGAAGTCCACCTGCTCAGCGGGTAATCTCTCTGCTGATCCCGCCTGAGCAGGCAGATGGCTGGTCCGTGTCCAATCCACTTCTGCAGAGCGGCCACAGACAAAGCTTCTTCTCGACTGCCATGTAATCCCATCCACCAGATGAATGGGGAACTGATCTTCATCCGTCTGTTTTTAGCAGATCAGATTGGATGTAGGCAGATGTAAACAGGCACATGTCTGTTTACACCCGCCACTTCATAAGAGGAGAATGGAGGGTCCAGTTGTTTACATGCATTTTCACGAAGGTACATCAAATTCCTACATGCTGCATATTTGCTGTTCTTTCAGAAAACTCGCTGCCTATTAGTATTCAATGGGAGCGCAGCTACAACTGCATGTAAAGCACACATACAATCCCGCTACGGCCAAACTGCAGGACACTGATGTGAGCCCACTATAAGGCTAGGTTCACACCTTTGCATGTCAGGAATGTCCACAAAATTGTGGCGTTCCTGACACAAACAGAAACACACTGGCCTTTAGTAGACACACAGCAGTGCCATTAATTGTTAATGGCACCCCAACACATCTGCTAACCCATGCATTTTTACACGCATCAAACCACATGGAGCCACATGGCGTCGATCTCAAAAGTGAGCTATCGGGGGTCTGTTTAGAGCCCTGATGTTTCACCAAATGGCTGTTAAACATGTAAAAGTAAGTCAATACAAAATTCTGTTTAAAAAATGTAAAAAAATAAGGGCTTGCTTTGGTCTCTGAAGAGCAATCCACATTGAGATTGCTCTTCATAGATCATTTGACAGGCAGTAAGGAAGTGTTGTATTGCCACTGCACTGCCTGCTTTAACCCTTTCAATTCTGCACTAGCATGCCCTAACCATGTGCATTGCACGCAGTTAAGGGGCGCTTGCAGAGCAGCACCATTCACTTGAATGGGTCAGGTTCAGCAGGGAGTAAAATTCATACTGCATGCCACAGGGGTCAGTGGGAAGTGCCCTGGGCCCGGAGGGAAGGGCCCCTGGACCGATGGAAAGGGGGGGGAGGGCAGGGGGGGGCCCTTCATGGTTTCTTGCACCAGGGCCCTGAAGGTTCTAGTTACGCCTCTGACTCAAACAAAATACATTCAAAATGAGTAGACTAGGTGGATATGTTCCCATCATTGCATGCTGGGGAGGTTATTGAAGGAAAATATACATGCATGACAAAAAAGAACAGGAAAAAAATCCAGCATGTGTGAGGATAAAAAGAGGACATTCACACTATATTGCAATGATGGTAAGTAGTGTTTGAAGCAAGAAATACATTACATTATCAAAGATTACATAAAAGAACATGTGATGCTAATAAAAGAAAAATATCTTACCTTAATATAGTCCTTCTGCAGGACCTGGATGATGGCAGAACAGGTCTCTGGGATAATGATCCCCAGAGCCTGGGGGGAGATGCCTGTCGAGAACTTGAGGTCCTGCAGGCTTCTCCCTGTCGCCAAGTACCGCAACGTGGCAACTAGCCTCTGCTCCGGAGTGATGGCTTGCCTCATGCAGGTATCCTGCCTGCTGATATAGGGGGTCAGCAAAGCCAACAAACGGTCAAAAACGGGGTCCGTCATCCGGAGAAAGTTCCTGAAATCCTCAGGATTATTCTCACGGATCTCACGGAGCAATGGCATGTGACAGAACTGGTCACGCTGGAGCAACCAATTCTTGGTCCATGAACTCCTCCTCGCCCTGTTCATGGACTGGTCTTGGTCTGAAGAATAAACTACAGCACCAAACACATACAATGCACGAGCTCGACGACGAGTACGTACAGGTAACATGGTTTCAAAACGGTCGGCTGGTCAGAACGCACTAAACAGAACGCACTGAAGAACAGCAAGGCCTGTGAAGAGCGACCTGAAAATCAGGAACGAGCGGACAATAAAACAAAGATTTCTCAATGCCAACTGACCAAACGCACTGAAAAGCAGATACAAACCTCACAAGCACAGACTGAACAACAGTTAAAACGAACTGAAAAATACGAGTCTCACAAGCGCAAATCGTCTCTCACCAAACTTCTACTAACACGAGATAAACACGAGATTAGCAGAAGGAGCCCAAAGGGTGTCGTACGGGCTATTGAACTTCCGTTTTATAGTCTCGTCGGACTTGGTGTACGTCACCGCGTACTAGGCTGTCGAACTTTTGTGTGGTCGTGTGTGGGCAAGTCCGTTCGTTAGAAAGTAGGCCGCAAGTCCGCCGCAAGTACGCCGGAAGTATGTCGGACAGGCTGTCGGACTTTTGTAGCTGAAAAGTCCGACCGTGTGTACGCGGCATAAGGGTGTAAAATGGTGATTTCACTTCTCACTACCTATCACAGTTATAGAGGCCCTGAAATGTCCAGATACCACAACCCCCCCCAAATGACCCCATTTCAGAAAGTAGACACCCCAAGGTATTTGCTAAGAGGCATATATACTAATTAATGTCCAGCAGTGCCACCTATCCATGCTGCCTAACAGTGCCCATCAGTGCCACCTATCAGTGCCCATTAGTGCAGCATATTAGTGCCTCCTCATCAGTGCCCATCAGTGAAGCCTATCAATGCATTGCACATCAGTGAAGGAGAAAATATACTTATTTAGAAAATTTACTGACAGAAACTAAGAAAAACATTTTTTTTTATTTCAAAATTTTCAGTCTTTTTTTTTAGTAAAAAATAAAAAACCCAGTAGTGATTAAATACCATGAAAAGAAAGCTCTTTTTGTGTGAAGAAAATAATAAAAATTTCACATGGTTACAGCGTTGCATGACCGCGCAATTGTCATTCAAACTGTGACAGCTCTGAAAGCTCAAAATTGGACTGGGCAGGAAGGGGGTGAAAGTGCCCCGTAGGCAAGTGGTTAATCAATGCTCATTTGGTACTAAGGTGCCCAAAGCGTGCCAAGAAAATATCCCCCCCACCATTACACCACCACCACCAGCCTGAACCGGTGATACAAGGCAGGATGGATCCATGTGCCAAATTCTGACCCCACCATCTGAATGTCGTAGCTGAAAATTGAGACTCATCAGACCAGGCAACATTTTTCTAGTCTTCTATTGTCCAATTTTGGTGATCTGTGCAAATTGTAGCCTCAGTTTCCTGTTCTTAGCTGACAGGAGTGGCACCCGGTGTGGTCTTCTGCTGCTGTAGCCCATCTGCTTCAAGCTGTGATGTGTTGTGCGTTCAGAGATGGTATTCTGCACACCTTGGATGTAACGAGTGGTTATTTGAATTACTGTTACCTTTCTATAATCTGGAACCAGTCTGCCCATTCTCCTCTGACCAGATGCCTAAATGCACTGAGCTGCTGCCATGTGATTGGTTGAATAGCAATTTGTGTTACCAAGGAATTGAACAGGTGTACCTAATAATGTGGCCGGTGTGTGTATATTCCCGTCTTATGGAATGTTTCTTGCAATAAATGACCTGGTGAAAGGGCTTCTTTAGGCAAATGAAAGCTCTATACTTTTATCCAGCTTCTTCCAGGTCAGGGTAGAAAATGTCAAGGATGAAGAAAAAGTTGTACACATTTTTTTTACCGAATCACATGATCCGAGACTTGTGCTGCGGTTACCTCGATTTTACTTTTTTCCCTTTGAATGCAATTACTGCCTACCTTGAAATGGTACTTCTCTCCAGCCTGTGGTGTTTACTGTTGGTGACTCTAATCAGCGTGAACCCATCAAGAGATCAATAAATGAAATTTCAAACTTAATATAAAAAAATTTCCATACATATTAAATGTCTTTTCAGCATCTCACTGCTTCTCGGACTTCATATAACCGCATTGAGCAGAGGTTTTGTATGTATATTTATAACTTCTGCTGGGGAAAAAAAGAGCGTGCTTGATATTGAAAGTTGTGCTGTGGTGAAGGGTTTGAAGTGCAAAAATATTTCATATCATTTCTGTCGGAGATCAGATGTTGAGCCGAAGCTTGGCTTGAAAATAAAGTTTTTAAACTGCGCCATCGATTCAGACTTTTATCTTATTTGATGCTGTGTCCCTGTATTTATAAGGAATCAGAGCTGAAATACAACTCATTTCAATTTCGTTCTGGGAGACAAGGGCTTGTGTAGAAATCATCTATTTGTGTTTGAAGTATATCTAAAGCCCAAACTTTTTCTTTTTAAATTTAAGTAAGGTGTAAGGATGGAATTTTATTCTATTATTATTCATTTTATTGTATTTAATGTCTTCTTCTTCGTTGTCGTCGTCGTCGTAGTAGTAGTAGTAGTAGTAGTAGTAGTAATAATAATATTTATTGTTGTGAAAATAATTGTACTAATTATTGGTAACTTTAGTTTTTATAAGTAATAGGTATTATAAATGGTATACCGCCCTTCACCCAAAAACTAATACCTCCACCGCACCACTATGTTTCACAAACTGAATGTGAATGTGCTCAAAATCAATCTATACAATAACCCACGTGGGGAATTGAATTCCCACACCCACTATGAAGCAGCCCCTTTAAATTATAATGCATATACTAAGTATTTAATCGGAGATGTCTGTAAACTACCCAAATCCTCCCACAGACATCTAGGAAAAAATAAAAGGCGCTTTCAAACAAAAATCAAGTGTATTAGACACAGTGATGGTGTGACCCTCTACACATGTGTATGTGAACACTAATGCAAAGGTGAAATCTATAAACAAATCTACACAAAATGTATATAGGTGTAAATGTACCAGCCAGATCAGTGGTCAAATATCGATCAACACAGTGATGGTGCGACCCTCTTAATGTGTATAAACCTTACATGCAGTGTAATCTTAGGAAATACATATCTCAATACATTTCCAGTGATAAAACCTATCCTGCCACTTCATATCATGCTGTACATGCAAAAAATATTATCAAATATATCCAAAAATACAAAATACAAAATACAAATTAACTTCAAAAAAATTTAAACCAGTCCACAATAAAACGTGACCACACACGTGAGGAAAATGTGTCCGAATAAAGTGGTAATAAATCTTGATAAAGCACAGGTGATGTTGTGTCTCCTCCACCTCTCCTCTTGTGTGCAGTGATTCCACTCCCTCAAGACCTCCACTCACCGACTTAATTTGTCAGCACTCTCATGCAAGGCAATAATCGCTTATCTACCATACTACCTTGGTGTATGTTACGCCAAGTAAATTGAATTTTGTTTTAATTTTTATTATTTATTTTACATTATTTTATTTATTTTTACACTGTTAAAAAAAATAAAAAATTGTGTCACTTTTATTCCTGTTACAAGGAATGTAAACGTCCCTTGTAATAGAAAAAAATCATGACAGGTCCTCTTAAATATGAGATCAGGGGTATAAAAGACCTCAGATCACACATTTACACTAAAATGCAATAACAAAAAAAAAAAGTAATTAAAAAAAATATCCCTTTAAGAGGTGTGGGCGGATGTGACGTTTTGATGTCGCTTCCGCCCAGCAGTGTCATGGAGACAAGTGGGCGCCATCTTAGCCTCACTCGTCTCCAGGCACAGGAGGGAGACGGACGCGATCGCCTCCGCCGCTACCGATGGCTCCGGTAAGCGGCGGAGGGCACCAGATCGTGGCGAGGGGGGGCCCTCTCCCACCACCGATAAAAGTGATCTCGCAGCGAATCCGCCGCAGGGACCACTTTTATCAGAAAGCGGACCGCCGCACGAAAACGGGGATACCGGGGTTAACATAACAACGATATTCCCCTTCAAAGTTTGGACGTACATCGGCGTGCGGCGGTCCGGAAGTGGTTAATACTGTACGAGTAGAAGGGACTCAGGGAGCGCTAAATGTCCGTGGGTCAGGGGCGCAAATTACTTGTCTTGCCTTGGGGTGCTGACAACCCACGCTACGAAAATCATTCCAATGTTACGGGGTCGCGGCACTAGTAAGGTTGAGACATGCTGTTCTAGACGGAGTCATTGTGTCGATACGTGGCTACCATAGCCATTACTGCAGCAGCAACTTTGAAGACCAACCTACTAATAAGTGGTTAACCTTCTATAAATCTTAATTTTTTATTTTTTTTTTGCAGAGCATATTTTTAATTCTAAGCACAAAAAATGAACCATTTTTACCTTCACATTCAAGGAAATGGATTTGTGGTGGGGATAAGGGGGGGGCGGCTAAGCCGCCAAGGAAGTTAAGATTGAAAGAATGCATCAAGTTATTGAAAAAAGATAAAACACTTTGCAGGGACAAGCTGCTAGGAAGCTGGGAGCAATTTTCCAGAACTTCCCGCTCTTTCAATTGGAGCGCATAAAATATCCAACATGTATGAAATATTTATATATAGCGTTAAAAAGAGTTTCAGTCATTAAATGTGTTTTTTTTTTTCTTTCTATGACTTTCTGCCTTTTACAGATATGTTTGAAGAGCAAGATTTAGGTATTTTATGATGGTTTTATGCTTTGGAACTCTGTATCTGACAGCAGGAAATCAAATTACCCAAATAGTAACTGTTGGAAGCAAGGTTTTCAGAAATTGGTTGCCTCAGCCAACGCTCTTTTTCTTTATTTCTTTTTTTTTTTTTTTTTTTTTTGCATGTTTGCAATCATTTTTAGATTAACCTGATTTTCATAGAGAACATCCATTCATCGCTCGGGCAATCCTCTTTCTTGCTTTCCCTGGACTCGTGTTTTGCTGTTGTAGTGTTCAGCATTTGTGCATTATGTTAGCATTAATAATATTTATTTAGTATTTATTACAGGTGCTTATATAGCGCCGTCAATTTACACAGCGCTTTACATACATATTGTACATTAACCACTTAAGGACGAGAAGATTTTCTCCCCGTAATGACCAGGCCATTTTTTGAGATACGGCGCTGCGTCCCTTTAACTGACAATTGCGCGGTCGTGCGACGCTGTACACAAACAAAATGGACGTCCTTTTTTTCCCCACAAATAGAGCTTTCGTTTGTTGGTAATTGATCAGCTCTACGGTTTTTATTTTTTGCGCTATAAACAAAAAAAGAGCTATAATTTTGAAAAAAAACGGAATATTTTTTACTTTTTTGCTATAATAAATATCCCCCAAAAATACGGTATATAAAAAAAAATATTTTTTTCCTCAGTTTAGGCCGATATGTACTCTTCTACATATATTTGGTAAATAAAAAAATTGCAATAAGCGTTTAATGATTGGATTGCACAAAAGTTATTGCGTCTATAAAATGGGGGATAGATTTATGCCATTTTTATTATTTATTTATTTTTTACTAGTAATGGCGGCGATTAGTGATTGTTAGGATTGTTAGGATTGAGTGGGACTGCGACATTGCGGCAGACAGATCGGACGCCTAACTGACATTTTTGACACTTTTTTGGGAACCAGTGACATTATTACAGTGATCAGTGCTAAAAATATGCACTGACATTGTACTAATGACTTTGGCAGGGAAGGGGTTAACATCAGGGGCGATCAAAGGGTTCCCTCACTGTGTGTACTAACTGTATGGGGGATTGTGTGACCGGGGAAACAAAGATCCATCTTCCTGCTTAGCAGAAAGATAGGATCTGTGTGATCTCCCCTGTCAGAACGGAGATTTGTTTACACAGGCAGATCCCCGTTCTGTCACTGCGGGGAACGATCGAGGGTGGCCGGCGGACATCGAGTTCGCCCCACCCACTGATTGGCTCCCCCGCTGGCCAGTGGGAGCGTGCCCACAATTCGACGTGTACAGGCGTACAATGGCGACGGAAGCAGCCACATTGCCACAGAACAACTGTGGCGGCTGGTCCTTAAGTAGGTAACTTCAGTCCCTTCCCTCAAGGATCTTACAATCTAACCTCTAATCATCTAACAATCTAATCTACAATCCCTTTAAAGTTTAGGGATTTGGCCTGGTGCTCGTTCCATGGCAGACTCTATGTCAACGTGAAGCATCACTCTGTGGAGAACTGTGGTTGTCAAGGAGTGGAGTTTGGAGGGGTGGAGGAGACGATGGACCGTTTCTTACTTCAGTGCCTCTTCAATATAGAAGTCTATAAGCGGGTGGGTGCTTGAAATATGCAGAGTGGTCATACGGAGCCTTTCAAACTCACTGGGATTTTGATTTTGAGACACTTTTTCTAGTTAGCTCAGTAGTTTGTTACTTCACGTGGAATGCACAGGTGTCAGGTTTTCACTCAGAAAAAAAGTCCTTCCTCTGGAGGTGGTGGTGCACAACATTCTGGGTGAGATTGGCAAGATTCGGGGTCTTGAGAAGGACGGGTGGTGGCCAGAGGCCTGGACAAAGGCAAGGAGGAATGTCAGGTCCCTGTAGCTGCTATTTGTCAGTCTCTGGGTCTGCGGCTTTTCTTTCTATCCTTTCACGTCTCCTAGATTTTGGAATTTTGGAACTAGGCAATGGGATGTCAAAGGTACCACATCCCAATAAATAAATAATTTTAAATGAGAAGAAGCTGGCGGGATTTTTAAAAGTACCAAGTAAACAAGTAGTTTTTGTAAAAAGATAAATCTTTATTAAACAAAGTTTCGTTTAAAATGACAATAAACGTTTAAGAGAATCATATATCATTTCAGATATCATGTACAACCACTTCTTACTCTACATGTTTCGCTCAAAAGAGCTTCCTCAGGAGTTTTTGAAAGTGTTGCATGAAGTTTAAATGCTACAAAAGAAACAACAGTAATAAATAGTTATATTTAGAAACTATTGCATAGTCACATAGCATATCATGAATCATAAAAAATATACATTTTACATAGCGTGATAACGAACTGGGGATACATGTCTACCAGATGCTTCTTGTTCATAAGAGATATCATTTCTAATTCCTAGATCGGATCCTGGACTGAACGGGGGGGAACCCAGGTGCAGCCATAGAGAAAAGGTACATTTTCTGAAAGGTAAAGTTTGGATGTAAATTTTCAACCTAACTGGCCCAGATTGCTCTGACCAGGGTTGAACAAAAAAAATAGGAGTATTAATTAGTAACAGGTGAAGTAGGGTTTCCCTCAGACCTTAGGTATAGAACCGATGCGATCTTCTCTCCCCAGATATGAGGGGATAGGATATGCTGCTAGGATACCTGACACAAAGACACAGCAGATGGTATTCGCTGCACTTTGGCGGAGCCCAGAGACAGGCCTGCAGCACTTCTGCTGCCAAGTCTGTCTATCTGAGGAATCAGCCAGATAAAGTCCTGCAACAAACGAAAAGCAAAAAATAATATATATATATATATATATATATATATATATATATATATATATATTTATTTATTTATTTTTTTCTTTTAATAATGATTTCCACTATATGGAATTGAACAAAAATCTAATTGTTTCCCTCTTGAATGGGGGCCAATATCCAGGGGCCAGTTTATGGGAAGGCATCACAGCCATACAGGGTTAGATGACAATCCTAGACCATCTGTGGCTGCATGGAAGATGCCCCCCTAACCTGCATAAACAGGCAGCTGAAAGCCCAGGAAGCCGGGGCCCCCATAGTGAGCGTAATCCATAGAAGGTAAAGAGGAATAAAGATTTTACATACATACATACACTTACATATGTCAAGAACAATTCCAAGTAAGGAGGAAGAGGGGAAAGACACAACCCGGCAGGCTCTCTCATACAGGGCCGGCCCTACCATGGGACCCGGTGGGACCATTGGTCCCGGGCGGCAGGTTCTGAGGGGCGGCACATTGACGTGCAAGAAGACACTGGTCCCGCCTGATTGCTCCGCTCCGCCCGCCCCGTTCCGTTCCTATCTTCTTCTTATCCCACTGTGTGGATGGCCCGGCGCCGCTGCAATTAGAGGTAATGGCAGAGCACTCACTGCCATACCCGTACAGCTGGCCGTCTGCCCATCCTCTCCGCGGCTCCCCCCCATTGCTGCTGACAGTCAGCTGACAGGCTGACGGCCAACAGCGTGAAGGGGGAGGAGCTTTCTGCTGAGCAGAGACCCCGTGATGAAAGAGGGATCGCTATAGGCATGACTGACACAGCGCCACTAATCCAATCTCCACCACCCCTGTCTGTGTCTAACTCCCTCCCTACAACCCCTGCCTGTGTCTAACTCCCTCCCTACCACCCCTGCCTGTGTCTAACTCCCTCCCTACCACCCCTGCCTATGTCTAACCCCCTCTCTATCACCCCTGTCTGTGTCTAACTCCCTCCCTACCACACCTGCCTGTGTCTAACTCCCTCCCTACCACCCCTGCCTATGTCTAACCCCCTCTCTATCACCCCTGTCTGTGTCTAACTCCCTCCCTACCACACCTGCCTGTGTCTAACTCCCTCCCTACCACCCCTGCCTATGTCTAACCCCCTCTCTATCACCCCTGCCTGTGTCTAACCCCCTCTCTATCACCCCTGCCTGTGTCTAACTCCCTCTCTACCACACCTGCCTGTGTCTAACTCCCTCTCTATCACCCCTGCCTGTGTCTAACCCCCTCTCTATCACCCCTGCCTGTGTCTAACCCCCTCTCTACCACCCCTGCCTATGTCTAACCCCCTCTCTATCACCCCTGCCTGTGTCTAACCCCCTCTCTACCACCCCTGCCTGTGTCTAACCCCCTCTCTACCACACCTGCCTGTGTCTAACTCCCTCTCTACCACACCTGCCTGTGTCTATCCCCCTACCACCCCTGCCTGTGTCTAACCCCCTCCCTACCACCCCTACCTGTGTCTAACCCCCTCTCTACCACCCCTGCCTGTGTCTAACCCCATCTCTACCACCCCTGTCTGTGTCTAACCCCCTCTCTACCACCCCTGCCTGTGTCTAACCCCCTCTCTACCACCCCTGCCTGTGTCTAAACTCCCCCCCCCCTCCCCTGATCACCACTGCCGCCACCTCTGTCTAAACCCCACCACAACTGTCGCATGTTGCATGACTTTCTGATAAATCTCATTTTGGTTTTAATTGTCATGATATAAAATAATGAATGTGGGGGCCTTTTAGTGGGCGTGATTTTTTTTTCCAGGGGGAGGGTCAGCATTTTATTCCTGGGCCCAGGCAGCACAATGTCTTGGGCCGGCCCTGCTCTCATACATACTCTCCCTGTCAGTGTATAGCGGTGGACCGCCACTATTTAAGCTCTCTCTCCGTCCCACCGGCATCTGACGTATTCGGTGGGACGTGGACATGTTAACGGCGCTACTGAGCATGTCCATCTCTCCATCGGCGGATGTGACCTCACACGCTTGCATGCGTGGTCAGAGACTCCACTCCACCCCCAGCATGTCCACTTTGTGTTGGTCTATCACATAAAATCCCAATAAAATATATTTATGTTTTTGGTTGTAACATGATAACATGTAGAAAATTTCATGGGGTATGAATTTTTTTTTTTAGTGCCACCTGTACCATTGGGGAGTTTCTCTTTCACTTCCTGTCCTATAGCTAGTCATAACAGGAATTGAGAGGAAATCCCTCCAAAATGAGTTGTCACCTGAACTAGCATCCCCATGGGAAGATTTCTCCTCTAATCTTGTTCTGGTGACAAATAAACATTTGGGATTTTCTTTTTCTCTCAGTGAGAATGGTCACGAGGACAATCAGAGAAGGTGAATCTCCGTAATGGGGCACATACAGCCAGGGCCCGCGCTACCACTAGACAAACTAGTCAGTCGCCTAGGATGCCCTGCTGCCTAGGGCGCCAGGCCACTCTCTGCAGCAAGCAACTAATTCTCAGTATCAGCAGGCAGCCGCCGTTCTGTTTGCACATGTTGTCAGAGGCGCAGCAATGGAGGAGGACTGTATCTGTGTCCCAACTCCTGAATGAATGGAAGCAAGCAAACATTCATTGATGGGCACTGGTAGGCTGCATTTGATGGGTGCTGGTGAGGCTGAATTTGATGGGCGCTGGTGAGGCTGCATTGATGGACACTGGTGAGGTTGCATTTGATAGGTGCTGGAGAAGCTGCATTTGATGGGCACTGGTGAGGTTGCATTGATGGGTGCTGGTAGGCTGCATTGATGGGCACTGGTGAGGCTGCATTTGATGGGCGCTGGAGAGGCTGCATTTGATGGGCACTGGTGAGGTTGCATTTGATAGGTGCTGGAGAGGCTGCATTTGATGGGCGCTGGAGAGTCTGCATTTGATGGGCACTGGTGAGGTTGCATTTGATAGGTGCTGGAGAGGCTGCATTTGATGGGCACTGGTGAGATTGCATTTGATAGGTGCTGGAGAGGCTGCATTTGATGGGCACTGGTGAGGTTGCATTTGATAGGTACTGGAGATGCTGCATTTGATGGGTGCTGGTGAGGTTGCATTTGATGGGCGCTGGTGAGGCTGCATTGATGGGCGCTGGTAGGCTGCATTGATGGGCGCTGGTAGGCTGCATTGATGGGCGCTGGTGAGGTTGCGTTTGATGGGCACTGGTGAGGCTGCATTTGATGGGTGCTGGAGAGGCTGCATTTGATGGGCACTGGTGAGGTTGCATTTGATAGGTGCTGGAGAGGCTGCATTTGATGGGCACTGGTGAGATTGCATTTGATAGGTGCTGGAGAGGCTGCATTTGATGGGCACTGGTGAGGTTGCATTTGATGGGCACTGGTGAGGTTGCATTTGATAGGTGCTGGAGAGGCTGCATTTGATGGGCGCTGGTGAGGTTGCATTTGGTGGGCACTGGTGAGGTTGCATTTGATAGGCGCTGGAGAGGCTGCATGTGATGGGCACTGGAGAGGTTGCATTTGATAGGCACTGGTGAGGCTGCATTTGATAGGCACTGGTGAGGCTGCATTTGATGGGCACTTCATTAAAAATGTGGGGTTTACATGGGCAGGGGAAAGGGGGTGGAGTCAGGGGTGGAGCCAAGGGGAGGCAGCAAAATGAGGTTTTGCCTAGGGTGTCAAAAATCCTTGCACCAGCCCTGCATACAGCAATAAAAACATTGCAGGTGTTGTATTCCTTCTCCACTATATTAAAAAAGAATAATAAAATACATCAATTTAAACAAAATTGCTTTAGTTATACTTTAAGGCAAACAACCCCCCCCCCCCCAGTGATCGGCACTTACCCCAGAGGTTGCAGATGGGCAGCGCTCCGGCTCCGGTGGGCGACGGGCAGCAGCTCCTGTGTGTCCTCTCCTCCATCACGGCGGCTACCGCCATGCGTCTCCTCTCTACTCCTCCTAGGCGTCCAATAGGATCACCTCTCCTTTCAGCCAATAGGGTGTCGGGTCTCACAACCCGCTTCCTGATTGGCCGGGAGGAGGATTAGTGTGAGAATAGCTTATACTTATTCGCTATTCTCACACAACTGGGCGGGCTCGGAGCGCAGTGCTCTGCGCCTTGAGACCACCATTTTTTGAAACCTATTAGAGCCTCCAGCTCTGATCACGTGCTTCAAACCCCCCCATTGTAATCCATGGTCCTGCGTCCTGCATGTAGATCAGGGGGCCAGACGAATAGGAGGGCAGGCTCCCGTGGGCCCCTAATGGATGGGCTGCCACTGGACAAAGCTATACCACATTCCAATGCAACATAAATATTTTTATTATTTTATTATACAGTAAAACCCTCGTTTGAGAGTAACTTGGTTTGAGAGCATTTTGCAAGACAAGCAAAATTTTTTAAATGAATTTTGACTTGATATGTCTTCATGTCACAACTGGGTATAAAAGAGAAGAGAGGCGCCTCTAAGTGTAGCAATATAGTTACATTTAATGAGGCTACAACATTTAGCAACATATTGCTCCACTTAGAGGCGCCTCTCTTCTCTTTTATACTCTGTAGCTCCTGCTGGATTTTGTTTCTAATCCCCTTGTGGAGGCTTCCATCTGTGGATGGACGTTTTTTGGTTACACAACCTGGTCACATTGCTATAATCCTTTTATATGGACTATAAACTGAAGGGCTTATGAATAAATGGTTGTGGAACGAATCATTTGAGTTTTCATTATTTCTTATGCTGAAATTCGCTTTGATATTAGTGCTTTGGATTACAAGCATGTTTCTGGAACAAATTATGCTCGCAATCCAACGTTTTCCTGTAGTCTGAAAACAAAAAAACAAACAAAAACAAAACAAAACATGACAAATTACCAGTGCAAAAAGAATTCTAAACCATAAAACAGCTACAAAAAATATCAACATATTGAATTTCTCAACCCCTCACACCTTACATATGATAGTATAAACATTACTCAGCAGGAGATTTCACATGAAATCGTGGTGTCAAATCCGAGTCTCCGCTTCCTATCGGTATACGATTAATCAAAACAACCCCCCTACTGTTATTATAATCTAAAGGTAGCAAAACACATATGTTACAATGTATCCATCTTCAATAGGAAATAAAAATGTTGCAAAGTGAGATTTTATATAAAGACAAGATGGAAACAAGTGAAGTAACATTCAAAGGATAGAACTCCAAGAACCAGTTTATATCTGAGCAGGTGGTTTTTGTGTAAGAAATAAAAATATGATTTGTTTTTAATAATTTTTTTGCTAATTATGGTTTCCCCTTATTTTGAAATAACTTAAAGCGCTAGGTTTTTTTTTTTTTTTTTAACCTGAAAGGTAATGTCATAATGTGCTATTATCCATCGCATATTAGTACATTATGTGAAACTTACCTTAGAACAAAGCCTTCCAGCACCATGCTGTCACAGCTGCAGATGCTGCCATCTTCACCCAGTCTTCCTTCTTGTTTCGTGGACTCCGGCTGTGTGAGTGGCCAGAGCTGCGGGTGGCCGTTCCTTCAGAGCGCATGCACCAGTGACGTCAATGGTGCAGGTTTAGGAGATATTTATAGTACCTATAGGTAGGCCTTATTCTAGGCTTACCTATAGGTCAGTGGCAGCCGGTGCTATAATTTTTTTTTTTTAGGGGGGGGGGGCTTGAAAAATAAACCCCTCCAGGTCTGCACTCACCACAGTCAAGGCTCCCCTCCGCCACTCCAGTGTTAACCTGGTCTGGAAACCGGAAGTGACGCAATGGCGAATATTCATTCGCAATTAGCTAAAATCACAAGTGCGAGGGTTCGGGGCACAGTGCTCTGCGCCCCGAGGACATCACAAATCAAGCCAATTAGAGCCTCAGGTTCTAATCACATGCTTGTGCAAAAATGATGGACCTAATAGAAACCCATTAGTCTGGCGCCCTGCACAGTGCACTGAGTGCACACACATAGAACGATTGCTTTTTAAATAAATGATAATACGACTAACATTTTTTAACTTTAAAATGATAAAAAATGTTAGTCATATTATCAGTTACTTAAAAATAAATTGTTCTATGATT
The DNA here is from genome assembly GCA_037952835.1 of Lithobates septentrionalis. Taxonomy (NCBI): domain Eukaryota; kingdom Metazoa; phylum Chordata; class Amphibia; order Anura; family Ranidae; genus Lithobates; species Lithobates septentrionalis. The sequence goes on along the minus strand of JBBDGP010001333.1, from coordinate 2,119,810 downwards.
ATGCAAACAAACTTTGGAAAGTTTGGAAAGTAATTAAACATTAAAATATTCAGACATTGTCATCACATATATCCTATATCTATACGGTAGATGGAAAAGGTGCAGTGGATTACGATTCTCTACATGTTTTGCCATACAATGGCTTCCTCAGGTGACATTTAATCAAAAACTGCATATATGATCACTACATATTCGAGATTGATGATGATATTGTTTTTGTACATGCTTACTGTCTTTTGAATTGATATTGTCTTTCCTATTATCAATTGTGTATTTAAAATCTATTGTTTTTAATTCCTAGTGATCATACAGTATATGCAGTTCTTTATTAAATGTCTCCTGAGGAAGCCATTGTATGGCAAAACATGTAGAGAATCAGAATTTACTGCACCCTTTCCATCTACCGTATGGATATGTAAGATATATATGATGACAATATCTAAATATTTTAATGTTTAAATAAAAATTTTTTATATTTTTTTACATTTTTGTATTGTGTTCTTGCACCCTAAAAATCCCAGACCGTCTTTTTTCATATTTGGCATCTATTTACTTGATGCAACATCGTCTTTTATATTTTACTCAAAAAAATGGGTATTATATTGTGTTTGTGTGCACTAAAATACATTTTAGTGTATTTTTTTTTCTGAATATATGCGTATAATAAACTAACTGTAAAAATATCATGCAACATAAAATTTAAAAAATGTAATTAAAAACGAATATAAAAAAAATTAAAATACATTAAAAAAAAGCAGCAGCCACCATTTTATTCTCCAGGGCCTCTTCCCTCCGCCCCTTATGGACCAGCCTCCAATGCTATAGGTTAAAGTCAGAGATGGGAGTTTACTCCCACTTTAAAGTCTCGTTTCCTACTTGGGGATCCCCCCTGTCTTGGATAGGGCGTGGAGCCCCCAAAAGCTTTGTGTATAGTCGTTTATTTGGGACGGTGCCTTTAAAGGGTATGCATTTTCAAAACGCTCATCTCACATTTGAAGAATAATATGACAGTAATTCTAGGGCCATCATCCATGATTAAAGTGATTGCAAAGTCTCGTTTTTTTTCCCTATAAAATAAAAAAACATATTATACTTACCTCCTCTGTTGCAGTGGATTTGCACAGAGCAGCCCAGATCCTCCTCTTCTTGTGTCCCTCTTCTGTGATCCTGGCCCCTCCCTCTTGTTCAGTGCCACCTCTCCCCCACAGCAAGCAACTTGCTATGGGGGGGCACCCGAGCCCAGTCACAGCTCCCTGTGTCCGTTCAGACACAGAGCCCCGACCCGGGCCCCACCCCTTCTCTCCCCTGATTGGCTAGCTGACTTTTATTGACAGCTGAGACACTCATGGACATCGCTGGACAGAAAGGGACCTCAGGTAAGTTGCACACTGAAGGCTTTTTACCTTAATGCATAGAATGCAACTCCTTCCCTATACAACGCCTTTAACTCTACACCTGTAAAAAGCTTTAAAAGCATTTACCTATGGCTAATTTTAGGTACCATAGTTTGTTGCCATTTTTACAGTAGTGCACAATTTTAAAACTTGACATGTTTGGCAAAATATAGGAAAGATTGCTGAGTGTCTGGTAATCATCAGCACCACATCCCGTAATTTGGTAAGTACAACAAGAAAAAGGACGGTCTGGAATTTTTAGGGTGCAAGAACACAATACAAAAATGCAAAACAAATAGCAAAATTGTATTTAAATGTAGCGGTACCCCCGTAGGGGCTGCTGAGTTGGTTATAGAGATCCGCCAATCACCCTGCTGCCAACCTCCCATGCACCATTCTATAGGCAATAAACAGTCAATTTGATCCATTTTTGTGGCTTTTTATTTGCAGGATAAACTTGGATGGAAATGAGGGGAAACATGAGATGCCCCTGATGTAAAGTTTCTTAAGATTTCTTGTGGCCTTGGCCTTGTATCTTGAGTTTTCCTTGAATTATCTTCTTTACGTTGTGCAAATCCTTTACTGCATAGTTACTGAGTTGCTAGCTTCGCTTACAATAGAACAAGAGGAACCACTCTGAATAGTCCCTATATGTAGACTAGAATGACAATGTCTCTTTGACCCAAAGAACCTAAGGCGCACGCAGCTTCCTTCTCCAGCTTCTATGAATCAGACAATCACTATGGAAGTTATCACCAATGTGCTAACCAGGCCAGAGACGACACAGCATCTCTCCCCAATGACCCGACACATGGCAATAAACGGACCACACTTTCAGCCAGTCCATTCTCAATAATGCTGTGTTCCCCGGTCACACAGCATTCTACACTGCTCTGACCAGTTCTCTTGCTTTTTTAACGTTGCACTGACCTGCTCCTTTGTATCAAAGTCCTGTGTTCCCCGGTCACAGAAATCTGATATGCTGATCTACTTCAGCCGCTTTACTTCTACTTCCTTCACTTTATCTTCTTCACATCCAAGCCCTGTGTTCCCCAGTCACAGCAGCCCGATGCACTCTGCAGAGCTGAAGATCTTTATCTTTAGTTTCCTCCCAGATGGCTCCTCCATCCCTCCTCCGCGCTTGGCGCATCCCCGCATGGCAGGGGCGGACTGATAACTCATGGGGCCCCCGGGCAATAGGAGATTATGGGGCCCCCAGGCAATCAGAGATTATGAGGCCACACAGTATACACACACACACAGTATACAATCACACAGTATACACATACATGTACACACAGTATACACAGACAGATGTAAAAAAAACACAGATTTATGCATACTGTCCCTGGTTTTACTGAGGCTGGCAACCCTGATGGGGCCCCCTAGTGGCCCAGGGCCCTTGGGCAGTGCCCGAGTCGCTTAATGGTCAGTCCGCCCCTGCCGCATGGGGATGCCCAGGGCAACACCTCCCTTACTCCATGCTGTCCTTCCTGTACTCTGGAACTTCCAAACTCCCAAAAGCATGTGACCTCAGCCTATATGTGAGGCCTGCCCCCTGCCAATGCAAGTTAATGATTGGTCAGCACTCCTCACATGAGCTGCCTGCCACTCAGGTCTCAAGTCCAGCCTCCCTTCCAGAACAATTCCTCTAGAAGCAGAGGAGGCATCTTTGAGCCAAAGTGTAGGTGGCCACACCCTCCTCTACACTGACACTCCCACTCCCAGATCAAAACAACCAGGCCTGAAGTGAAACACTGAGCCCTACAGCTAGAAAAATACTAATCTAGCACCTACCTGTAAGTAGAGGGTGCTACATTAACATTTAAATATTTGGACATTATCATCATATATATCCTACATATCCATATGGTAGATGGAAAAGGTGCAGTAGATTCCGATTCTCTACATGTTTCACCATACAATGGCTTCCTCAGGAGACATGTAATCAAAAACTGCATATATGATTACTACATATTCGAGATTGATGATGATATTGTTTTTGTACATGCTTACTGTGTTTTGAATTTATATTGTCTTTCCTGTTATCAATTGTGTATCTAAAATATATTGTTTTTAATTCCTAGTGATAGTATATGCAATTCTTTATTAAATGTCTCCTGAGGACGCCACTGTATGGCGAAACATGTAGAGAATCAGAATCTGCAATCTGCTGCACCCTTTCCATCTACCGTATGGATATGTAGGATATATATGATGACAATGTCTAAATATTTTAATAACATTTTTATATTTTTTTGAATTTTTGTATTGTGTTCTTGCACCCTAAAAATCCCAGACATGTTTGGTATCTATTTACTTGATGCAACGTCGTCTTTTATATTATACCCAAAAAATTGGGTATTATATTGTGTTTGTGTGCACTAAAATTCATTTCAGTGTATTTTTTTTTCTGAATATATGCGTATGATAAACTAACTGTGAAAATATCATGCAACATAAAATTTAAAACATTTATGACTACCTGATAATTTGTTTACCACATGTATTAAATTTAAGAATTAATTATTCTTCTATGTTGCCCCATCGTATTAGATTGTAAGCTCTTCTGAGCAGGGCCCTCTTAATCCTCTTGTATTTTATTGTATTGTAATTGTACTGTCCCCCTCTACATTGTAAAGCACTGCGTAAACTGTTGGTGCTATATAAATCCTGTATAATAATAATAATAATAATAATGGTTTTTACTTTGCCATAATCCATATATTTCAATAATTATTATATACTGTACATCACTGGACTTATGTTATAATTTTATTTTATTTTTATTTTTATTTTATTTTGTTTTGCTACTTCAGCTTTTACAATGAGAGGGTTTAAATCACCGTATATGGGTAATTTTTTCCATCTTGATAGCGTCACATCATAGTAGCAAGATATAATTTTCTTGTTTTCCATTTTAAGAAATCTTTATTTATTCTTAACACTCTTAAAAAGACAAAAATAAGCCTTCAGCTGCCCCTGAACCCGATTAACATCTTAAATACCCATATCCCACCTCCCCTCCCCCCCAACTTACCCCCCCCCCCCCCCCGCCATCCCGCAGTCGTGTTTCCGCTAATACATGCATTATGTTATAATGTTTTGTAAAAAAAAATATTTTTTTTTTAAATAAAAACGAATATAGAAAAAAAATACAATATACAAAATCTATTATACAAATACCTTAATAGAATTGCAATAGCCACCATTTTATTCACCAGGGCCTCTGCTTTTAGAAAATATATGATGTCTGGAGATTATAAGTACTTTTCTAACAACAAAAAAAAAAAGGTTAATTTTAACATATGAGTGAGAAATGTAAAAATTGCCCCGGAAAGAAGGTGGTTAATGTTGGTGGCACGTTAACACTCCGCAAAGAAGTAAATGGGCCCTTAGCGGTTATTCTCTCTCTAGAAAACTCGCTTTTGTCTTTTTGCTGACCCGGCTTTGCCATTCAGGTGAAATCACTGCAATTTACTGCCAGCTGACAATTTGTTCAGCACTAAACAATTTATCTGACACCCAAAGGAGGGGAAAAAAAAACTGACTGCATGGTATGTGCTGAGTTGTAGCATGCACCAGTCAGACAAAGAACAAACACATCCACAACGGCATCAATTTGTTTTGTCGCCCACTTTACCGTGACAATGTTTCACAATGACAGGAAACAGAATTGGTTGTTTTCTAGTCTTTTGTAAAATCTGGAAAAGAATAATGTGATTTGCCATGAGGATAGTGTACTGAGACTGCATTAAAGTGCACCTAGCATGAGATATAAACTTCATGATAAGTGCAGTATGGTCTGTAATGTGTCATTGTAACACTTCCAGGTATACAGGGCTACTGTTAGAAATCATTGGGGCCCCATACAGCCGACCTGACAGGGCCCCTTTCCCCTGGCCGAAAGTAACTGAGGCCATAGATTTATCAGTCCCTTTCTCTGTAGCCTCAGCTACACAGATTAATTAATAGGAAGTGATCCAAGGCTTCCTGCTCATTCACAGACTGAAGCATAGTAAACACAGTCTACTATGCTTCCATGATGACAGGCAGGAGCTGTTTGGCAGCTGGGGTGCATCCTATATCTGGCACACCAGGCGGGCAGTTGACACACTACACATCGATGTGCCAATGTCAATGTTAAAAGATGTCATGTGTAGTGTTCCGGCCGGAACCCGGAAGGATCCTCCTCCCTCTGCTCCCCTGGGTGTCCAGGCCCCTCCTCTGCAAAAACAGCGCCAACTGACTCGAGGATTGCCATTGCGTCAGACAGGAATACCTCAAACTGGCAGTGGCACACTTACTACTATATGTGCTACTGCCAGTGGCGTCACTAGGCTTGGTGTCACCTGGTGCAGTAAAACATGGTATCACCCCCCCCCCCACCTCAAAAATACATTTTTCCTGTTTTCTGAAAGTGCGCCAAAGGGACTTTTGGTGCGCTTTCAGAAAAAAATGTGCAGCCTAATAGAAATCTATAGGACTGCAACTATAACTGTGTGTAAAATGTAGATTCACCCCTTTACATTACACAGCCCCCATACCTCTAGACCCCTTCACATTACACAGCCCCCATAACTTACATATAGTTACATAGTTACATAGTAGGTGAGGTTGAAAAAAGACACAAGTCCATCAAGTCCAACCTATGTGTGTGATTATGTGTCAGTATTACATTGTATATCCCTGTATGTTGCGGTCATTCAGGTGATTATCTAATAGTTTCTTGAAGCTATCAATGCTCCCCGCTGAGACCACCGCCTGTGGAAGGGAATTTCACATCCTTGCCGCTCTTACAGTAAAGAACCCTCTACAAAATTTAAGGTTAAACCTCTTTTCTTCTAATTGTAATGAGTGGCCAGGAGTTTTATTAAACTCTCTTCTGCGAAAAAGTTTTATCCCTATTGTGGGGTCACCAGTACGGTATTTGTAAATTGAAATCATATCCCCTCTCAAGCGTCTCTTCTCCAGAGAGAATAAGTTCAGTGCTCGCAACCTTTCCTCATAACTAAGATCCTCCAGACCCTTTATTAGCTTTGTTGCCCTTCTTTGTACTCGCTCCATTTCCAGTACATCCTTCCTGAGGACTGGTGCCCAGAACTGGACAGCATACTCCAGGTGCGGCCGGACCAGAGTCTTGGAGAGCGGGAGAATTATCGTTTTATCTCTGGAGTTGATCCCCCTTTTAATGACAATATTCTCTTTGCTTTGTTAGCAGCAGCTTGGCATTGCATGCCATTGCTGAGCCTATCATCTACTAGGACCCCCAGGTCCTTTTCCATCCTAGATTCCCCCAGAGGTTCTCCCCCCAGTCTATAGACTGCATTCATATTTTTGCCACCCAAATGCATTATTTTACATTTTTCTACATTGAACCTCATTTGCCATGTAGTCGCCCACCCCATTAATTTGTTCAGGTCTTTTTTCAAGGTTTCCACATCCTGCGGGGAAGTTATTGCCCTGCTTAGCTTAGTATCGTCTGCAAATACAGAGATTGAACTGTTTATCCCATCCTCCAAGTCGTTTATAAACAAATTAAATAGGATTGGTCCCAGCACAGAACCCTGGAGGAACCCCACTACCCACCCCTGTCCATTCCGAGTACTCCCCATTTATCACCACCCTCTGAACTCGCCCTTGTAGCCAGTTTTCAATCCATGTACTCACCCAATGGTCCATGCCAACGGACCTTATTTTGTACAGTAAACGTTTATGGGGAACAGTGTCAAATGCTTTTGCAAAATCCAGATACACCACGTCTACGGACCTTCCTTTATCTAGATGGCAACTCACCTCCTCATAGAAGGTTAATAGATTGGTTTGGCAAGAACGATTCTTCATGAATCCATGCTGATTACTGCTAATGATACTGTTCTTATTACTAAAATCTTGTATATAGTCCCTTATCATCCCCTCCAAGAGTTTACATACTATTGATGTTAGGCTAACTGGTCTGTAATTCCCAGGGATGTATTTTGGGCCCTTTTTAAATATTGGTGCTACATTGGCTTTTCTCCAATCAGCTGGTACCATTCCAGTCAATAGACTGTCTGTAACCTCTACATCCCTTTACATTACACGGCCCCTGCACCTCTGGACCCCTTCACATTACACAGCTCCCATTACACTGGACCCCTTTACATTACAGAGCCCCCATATCCCTGGACCCCTTCACATTACACAGCCCCCATACCTCTGGACCCCTTTACATTACACAGGCCCCACAGCTCGGGACCCCTTTACATTACACAGCCCTACACCTCTGGACCCCTTCACATTACACAGCCCCCATACCTCTGGACTCCTTCACATTACACAGCCCCCATACCTCTGGACTCCTTTACATTACACAGCCCTTATACCTCTGGAACCCTTTACATTAGACAGCCCCTACACCTCTGGACCCCTTTACATTACACAGCCCCCATTGACACAAATGCTGGGGGTAATATTGCAACCATCCAGGCGGGGGTTGCCTGTGCAAGTTCTAAGCTGTGCTCACAAATGTCTGGTATGGATGGTTCAGCCCCTGCTGCAACTTCTCACCTTGAAACTTACTGTAATGTTGCAAATATTGCTGTCTGATCATTGGGGAAGAGGAGACTGAATAAATGCTGCTTCCTGCTTGTAGAAGACTGATGACAGCATCTCAAACTAAGCAAAGTCATTAAACGGGAGCTCAAGGATGGCTTTTTACTGAAAAAAAGGTGGAGCTTTTCTGAAAAAGACATATTATTGCTGTATGTATTGCCCTCCCAGTTAGGTTGCTAGGTACATTTAGTTATTGGCACCATTATTGTGAGTGGAGTGGTTGCTTCCAGTCAGGCTGATAGGTAAATTTAGTTTGGCTCCACTGTAGTAAGTGGATTGGTTGTTGACCATTTGTGTCTACTCAGGGTTCTTGAGCTGAGAGTTTGATTGTTTTTCCCTGCCTCTCTAGGAAGTTTACAGAGCATAGGGAAGAATATTTAATTGATCAGCTCAATATTTATTATACCCCAGCTATTCCCTGGATGGAGGCACCCACAAGGTGGCCGGGGAGGGATATATATTGACAGGCCTGAACAGGGAACAGGGAGGGTTCCAGTATTTCTGGGGTTATTGTCCCTAGAAGAAGAATCACTGAGACAAGAGACTACAGTTTGGCTGGGCTGAGGACCTTAGGAGAATTACTGAGGAGGCATACCTGCTGAAGGACACTGGTTTAGAGTTATGTTATGGAGAAGAAGATTGTTATCTTCCTCACAAGCAATCTACCTGTGGAGGCTGGGTGGCAGACAGCTCCTGGGACTCTGTGAGTAAAGATCTAGCTGGGGACTATTAGTTGTGCAAGTGCCAGAAGAGATCAGTGCCCAGAGATTGCCCTATGGTCTGCAGCGGTGGGGCAGCGGTGGGGCCTTAGGCATTCTTACCAGCCCCTACCACATCCAGGACTCTGGTATCGAGAGACTAGAGAGAAGTTCCCCAATAGCATCCGAACCCAAAGATGTAAAGCACCAGTGTCATCACATAGGGACAGTGCAGAGTCCTGTGTAAGCTGTAAGTTGAACAACTCAAAGCTTAACTTCTTCCCGCCAGCGCCATAGCTGAAAGACAGCAACAGCACAAGCCTTAATTGCTGGTAGGGCATACATAGACATCCTCCCGAGCATGCACTGTCTGCGCATCCCTGCAGGGCGCGTGTGGCGTGCTGTGTGATCACCGAGTCTATGAGACTCGGCTGATCACAGATCGGAGTAAGGGGCCGATCTCAGTCCCTTACCACGTGATCAGCTGTCAGCCAATGACAGTTAATCACATGAAGTAAACAGAAGATCAGTAATCGGTAATCTGTATTTTTTTCCCTTTACGTTGTCAGCGTGAGAGAAAAAAAAAAGCCGATCGCCGGCTTCTGTCAGAGGGACATCGGTCCCTCACACAGAGACCTGCACCTGCCTCATCTGTGCCCATCAGTGCCACCTACCATTGCCCACCAGTGCCACTTATCAGTGCCCACAGTGACACCTACCTTTGCCCACAGTGCCATCCATCAATGCCCACCAGTGCTGCCAATCAATGTCCATCAGTGCCTCATCATCAGTGCCACCAATCAGTGGTGCCCATCAGTGCCACCTATCAGTGCCCTTCAGTGCCACTTATCAGTGTTCTTCAGTGCCAACCATCGGTGCCTCCCATCAGTGCCACCTATCAGTGCCCATTAGTGCCACCTTATCTGTGCCCATCAGTGCAGCATATCAGTGCCCATCAGTGCCCATCAGTGCAGCCTCATCAGCGCACATCAATGAAGGAGAAAAATGACAAGAAAAACAGAAATGGAAGGCGCGCACACCTAGTGCATCACCAAAGATAATTTAATAATAAAAATGTTTTATATAAAAGTGGGTACTCACAAAATGCAACTGACAAAAGGCCATAAAAACAATGCATGGACATGCACAGAACAGGGGTACAGCTAATGCATTTTGGGGGGCGCACCCCCTTCCTCAGAGCTAGGCTAGCCAATAAAGCTGAATAAAGCTTTGGACCCATTCTGGAGATCCTTGGTGTGCTGATGACATACTTCTTGCTTTGAATGGCCACCTCTCTGAACCCTGTTGCATCTAGCAGCTGTGATGCCCTGTGCTGCCAGTATAGCAGTCCGTACACTGTACACCACAATACATAGCCCCCTAGTGAGTATCCATCACAAAGCGTGCAATGGTAAGAGCGCATTGGACAGCCACCTGACCTTAGTGACCAATGAGAAGCACATCTGAAACGTCTTCTTTTGGTAAAGTGTCCCAGAAGAAAGTAGTGCTTCTCATTTGTCAGCACGGTCATGGTGTTGCACTGACCACGAAGACATTTCCATTGAGAGCATTATGATGGATACCCACTCCGGAGCTGTGATTTGCACCACACAGTGCATGGATTGCTACATCGGCAGCCCGGAGCATCATTACCTCTATGTACAGAGGAGTGGCCAGGACATTAGGAGTTAGGCAGGCCATAGAAGATGTGATTCCTGTCTGTGTTGATGGGGGAATCCCTTCCCCAGAGCTATTGTGTTCTACGGGGGCGTGGGGAACCGTCCCTGCTGGGAGAACACAGTGGTTATTGCTAGCAGCTATAGCCCCTAGCAATAATTGCATGTAAAAAATCCAACCTGCTGGTTGTACCCAAGTTGATCAAAGGATTGAAGGCCTGCCCATAGATGGTTCGAATCTTAGTCAGTCCATGCTGAACCCGCTGAGATTCGAACCATCTATGGCTGGCTTTACTTCAAGTTTTCCTTTTTTGTGAAGGGGAAGTAGGTATGTGCTGCTGGGGAAGGGGCATTAAAGCAAATCTGTTGATCTACCCATGGGTTAAAAGAACAAAAGTCCAAATTATTTATGCTCTTGTCAATCCATTTTGCTCTAGAAATTTTGGAACTCACTTCAAACGCACTTCAAAATGTTCTGTTTGTTGAAGCCTCAGCCCGCAGCTACTGCCGAGTGGCTATTGATTATTCCACTTCTGAACATCTGTACGAAATGATTAAAATAAAGTAATTTGAGATTCTTTCTCTGGACTCTCACCAACTGCATAATTACCATGTAAAGGTTAATTAAAATGCAGCTCTGGCAGATGTGTGGACAGTATACAGAAACAGGTTTCTGCAAAAAGGAAAAAAAATCTTAGAATATGTTTGATGGAATATTATGTGAGATAGTAGCAAATCCTTCTCCCAGCCTCTAAATTTCAGGATTGGGGGCGCAGAGACAATCAACACACTTGTTCTTACACAAAATGTTATTTAAAACATACAATGTGGAAACTGAAGTCTAAAATTTCAGGGAGTTTGTATAATCTAATGTTTTAATATGGAAATATAGTATCACATGTTTTACATATTTAGAATTTAGTAATTTTCTTTTATACACATAAAAAAAATTTGAGACATAATTAAGAGAGTATTATGTTGGCCTCATAGATCCTAAAAAGCAACGTGGAATGCATGAGATAGGCAAATTGACCTGGGAGCTGGAGGCCACCATAACTAAACTAAGTGCTTTGAACGTGGTGCTCCTGGGGAGCTAAAGAAAAACAGTATCAGATGTTTTATATTTATTTAACTTAGTAGCTTCCATTTGTACGCTAAAATAAAATTCAGACATAATTTTAAAAATATCACATTGGCCTTCTAGATCTTAAAAAAGCATAATGGGATGCATGAGATAGGCAAATTGACCTGGGAGCTGGAGGCCACCATAACTTTACTAAGTGTTTTGAACCTGGTGCTCCTGGGGAGCTCAGGAAAAAAACAGTATCAAATGTTTTATATTTATTTAATTTAGTAGCTTCTATTTAAACACTAAAATAAATTGAGACATAATTAAGAGAGCATCATGTTGGCTTTATAGGTCCTACAAAGCATTGTGGCATGCATGGATAGACAAACTGACCTGGGAGCTGAAGCTACCATATTGAGTGTCCCGGGGAGCTCCTGGGGACCTGGTGCTCCTGGGGAGCTCAGGAAAAAAACAGTATCAAAAGTTTTATGTTTAGTTCATTTAGCAGCTTCCATTTATACTCTAAAATACATTTGAAACATAATTAAGGGAACATTATGTTGGCCTTATAGGTCCTACAAAGCATTGTGGGATGCATGGATAGGCAAACTGACCTCGGAGCTGTAGGCCACCATACTGATAGTGAGTGCGTTGGACATGGGAGCTCCTGGGTAGTTCTGGGAAATTTATATCAAATGTTTTATAGTTTTAGGATTTAATAGTATCGTATCCATTTTTACACTAAAATAATTTGAGACATAAATAAGAGAGTATCACGTTAGGCTTATAATTATAACAAGCATTGTGGGATGCATTGGATATGCAAATTGCCCTGGGAGCTGGAGGCCACATAACTATACCAATTGCTTTGGATTTGGTTGCTCCTGGGGAGCTCTGATATAAAAAAAAGTATACACTAAACGATTTTTAGATATAATTGAGTATCGCATTGGTGTCATACAGTAGGTCTTAAAAAGCATTGTGGAATGCATAAGGTAGGCAAATCAACCTGGGATCTTGGAGGCCGCCATAACTATACTGAATTCTCTGGATTCTGGGCTCCTGGAGATCTATGGATGCTGTATGCCTCATGGTATACAAGTCTTTGGGAGGACATTTCTGCTAAGGGGTGCAACTATTATTCAGCTCTGCCAGCAGAGAGCCTGGAGTAAGAAGACAGAAGAAAGCTTTTCGTAGTGAGGGTACAAAAGTAATCTAGGGAATTATCACAATAAAAGATGTCCCACATTATATGCGGGGGACAGGAGAAAACCCAACCTCTATTTTTTTTTTATGCATGGAGACCCAATACCACGCATAGAGGCCCAATTTATAATTTTTGTCTGCATTTATATAAGCTCAACATTCCACAACAGTTTACGGCGCCTACAGAACCATTCAGTCCTTGTCCTCCAAGAAGCTGACAACCAATTATCCAAAGCACACTAGGGTCAGTTTTGGTCAGTTAGCCCTGCCATACTTTCTTAGATAGCAATGTTCCTGACCACAGATGTGGGGGCTATTACTGTGGTCACCAACAATGCTGGGAATTATTATTGTGGTCACTGGCACCAATGCTGGGGGTTATTATTATGGGGATTTACACCATTGCTGAGGGATAATATTGCATTCACTGGCATTAATGCTGACTACCCGATCTGGTTACTGAACTCTGGCTATGCATTGACTACGCTTATTCTGTTTACCTTTTTATTATTATTAAACAAGTGTGATTAACTGTACTTCTGTCTCGGTCTGATTCATGGTTTCTGACACCTCCTTCCGATATATTTCAGACACTTTCACCCCGTAAAACCAGACTAGATCTGCTTCAGCAAAGTAGGCCTCCAGCTCTAGCCCAACTGAGGCCTCGTTGAACCACAGGCACATGGCAGGATTGCCTAGGGGGCAAACAGCCTCCCCAGGCTGTGATCTCCTCCTCAGGGAAAAAGAACTCTCTGCTCTCATTCTCAGAGTATATATGCTGACTCCCAGCTACCATCTGGGCACCATTTAGGCCAGGGCTGCCTAAATATTCAGCTGCCAATTAGACTTTCCCTGCCCACTATCTTCCAGAACATTTCCAGACAAACAAGGGAAAGCAGTTAAAGGGATTGTAAACCTTCGTGTTTTTTTCATAGGATGCATTAAGGTAAAAAAACACCTGTCATCCACTGACACCAATGCTGGGTACTATTATTGCAGCCACTGACCCCAATGCTGGAGGTTATTATTGCAGCCACTGACCCCAATGCTGGAGGTTATTATTGCAGCCACTGACCCCAATGCTGGAGGTTATTATTGCAGCCACTGGCACCAATGCTGGGTGGTTTTATTGTGTCCACTGACACTAATGCTGTGGACTATTATTGCTATTACTGATTCCAATGCTGGAGGTTATTATTGCAGCCACTGACACCAATGCTGGGGGTTACTATTACAGTCATTGACACCAAGGTTTATTTTACACCCACTCAAGTGTGTGCAGCGCTACCCCCCCATAGGAGCCACTAAGTAAATGCCCAGAGTTCTTTTCCCAGTAATTGCCCCCTAGCCAGGCACACAACTCCAGTCACTCTTTAGATTCATTAACCAGTCTAGAGGTATGCTTTTAGATGCTTTAATGAAACTTGAACCTGGATGGGTAGTAGCTAATGGTAGGATACTCTAGTAGCCCTTAATAACAATTTGAGGACACTAAATGTTTTCCTTTACAACTGTGAGCCAAGTCCTTGCACAAGTAAATAATGGACTGAGCTTTGCAGTAGCGACCTGGGGAAATTTATATTCCTCTTAAAAATCTGAGCAAAGTCCTATCACTAAGAATTTAAAATAGACTGAGCTCTTCAGGACATTGGTCACAATGTCCCCTTTAAACACACATAAGCATAAAAGGGGTGGCCTCAGCACACATTCTCCAGGATCTCTCACACCAGTCTGTAATCACTAATGTCCTTGGATAATCGGTTGCCTCTTGTCAGGGCTGGGCTCAGCCCTTCCTTCTCTGAGCTGGCCGCTCAGCTGTCGGCTAATTGCCAGCTCCTTTCTCTCCACAGTGACTCAGCTGTTGTTGATTCTGCTCGTCAGTCCTGGCGACTTAAAGCCGTTCAGCTCACTTCATCTCTGCCTTCGCCTTTGGTCACATCTCAGACACTTTCACCCCGTAAAACCAGACTAGATCTGCTTCAGCAAAGTAGGCCTCAAGCTAGCCCAACTGAGGCCTCGTTGAACCACAGGCACATGGCAGGATTGCCTAGGGGGCAAACAGCCTCCCCAGGCTGTGATCTCCTCCTCAGGGAAAAAGAACTCTCTGCTCTCATTCTCAGAGTATTTATGCTGACTCCCAGCTACCATCTGGACACCATTTAGGCCAGGGCTGCCTAAATATTCAGCTGCCAATTAGACTTTCCCTGCCCACTATCTTCCAGAACATTTCCAGACAAACAAGGGGAAGCAGTTAAACTGATTGTAAACCTTCGTGTTTTTTTCATAGGATACATTAAGGTAAAAAAACACCTGTCAGTGACAGGCCAGACAGCCCCCCCGTCTTACCTGAACCCTCGAACTTGACCCAGCATGGGACATGCTGTCTCTCTGCCCGGGGTTCTCGGCTAATGATAAATTAAAAGTAAGCGCAGCCATTGGCTCCCACTGCTGTCAATCAAATCCAATGACGTGAGCGCTGGGGGGCAGGGCCGAGTCCTGCATTCGGTCTCTATGGACACCGAATGCTGGACTCGGGAGCACGCCCACAAGGTAACCCCCTCGGGGAAGCGCTTCTCCGAGGGCAAGGAATAGGGGCGCCTCTGAGAAATTATCATAAACACTTTATTTTAAATAAAATATCCACTCACATGAAAGTAGGAGAAGGCATGTGCAGGAGCGTAGTGAAGGCTGGAAGGCTGAAAAACACAGGGCTGTAGGTAGAAGCTGTATCAGTGTAGCTGGAGCACAATCCAATCCAGGCAAGCAGGGGTGCAGATGACTGAGCACATACACACATAGGTGAAATGCAATGTCCCTGGAGGATGGTATCGGTAGTCCAGTGGAAAAGGAAGGAATCAGTCCAATAATAGCATGAATATCTGTGGAAAGGAGGAGAGAGACGTCTGGCTGGATGGCAGGGCTGCGCTGTATCTCCAGCGATCGTACTGTCCCTGTGTGGTGAGGGAAGAGACACGGCCATGTATGTGAGATGGAAACGAGGCTTGGAAAGCAGACACAGGCCGGCGCCGAGCCGTGACGTCATCAACATGCAACGCGTTTCTGAAATTGCTAGCTATAGATGGATGGAATAGCCACATTCCTTCAATAAGCATCTTATTGTAAGGTATCTGCATATTGCGCCTTGTTACTTGTTTAGCTTCTCCGAGGGGGTTATCAGATGTGGAGAGGAGCCGCGAGAGCCACTGGGGGACCGCAGAAGTTGACACCACTGCTTTAGAGAGACCTCCTTTTACTTCCTCTTGTCTCCGGCTGCATTCACACCTGAGCGTTTCAAATTCGCACGGTTTTACAGCGTTTTTACCGCGATTGTATACAGGTCACCAATGTAAAAAGCAGAAAATACACCTGTAATCTGCCCAAAAGTAGCTCATGTTCTTTTTTCGAGCTTAATGCGTTTTTCAGGCGTTTTGCTTCAGGTGACAAAACGCCCCGACGTGAATAGGGGCCACTAAAACGAATAGGATTTTGCTTGTTGGGTGTTTTTTACGGGCATTTTATGATCTGAAGACGCTCAGGTGTGAATGCAGCCTCAGTACAAGAAGTGAAGTAATAAATGACCCTAGTGGGACAAAAAGGCAACAAAAAAACTTAAAAGAGTTTTAATCATTCCCTTACTCTAAAAAAACTTTTTTGTATCTTTAGATACACATTAATTCTTGAATTTTTTCATTTTTTTTCTGTTCTCAAAAGCAACAAACTTTCTCTTTGTACAGGAACATCTTACGGTTAGCCGTTAATTTCATTTAAAAGCCTCTTCCACTCCATCACCCCTATCATAAAACCGTCCCAGAAGAGAAAAACTGCTTCTAACAACAGGACTCTTTTATTTTAATGCGGAACAATTATCATATTTTTCAGAGCGCGCAACTTACAAATGGATGATAATCTCCCAGATTTACACTCCTCCCGGCTTCCCAAACACAGATCCCCCATTAAAGTCTCCGGTAATTTTTTTAAAGCCTAACCAGTTTTTCATCGGGGGGTGCGAGACACCTGAAGACTCATTGTTTAAAAGTTTAGCGAACATTTAAATAATGGATGTTCTCTTTCATTTACAAATCACCGGCCATAAATAAAAATGCTTTGTGAGGGAAAAACTTTAGGGAGTAATTAAAAGCTTTTAAAGCTCGGAGAATAAATAGCGCAACATCTGACTCGAGAATCATTTCCATATTCTCCCACCGAGCGGGGAGAGACTCGCAGAACAATTAACGGCAAGGATCGGGATGGGGGAGAAGATTATGAAGAGAATTAAAACATTTTTTTTTTATTAACTGGGAGGCATTGGGGACCCCCGGTGTACAGAAACTTAAGGTCACGGCCATTGTGTGTTAATTTCTAAACGTTAAATTAATATTATTTTCTATTTAGATGGGAATCTTGTAAGGCCTATTTTGCCTTTTTTAGGCTTTTAATTTTATTTAAAAAAAAGAGTAAATGTAAATATATTTAAAATAATACAAAGATCATATTTTCCCAAGATTCAAGGTCTGCAATGCTAAAGGAAATTATTTTTATCCTATATATGATGTAGATCAAGTAGAAGATTTCCATTTTAATGTTGAAGCGAAACTTCAATAAAAAAAAAAAAAAAGTGAAGTATCGCTCATTCTATTCCTCCTCCCTGTATCCTGTATCTCCTCCCTGTATCTGTTCTTTTTTTTTTTTTTTTTGGGGGGGGGGGGGGGGGGTGGTGAGTACCATTATTTAGTTGCTAGTTGCTTCCACTTCTTCAATCCTTGGCTAGGCCAATAAACTTCTAGTAACATATAGTAAAACATGGGATTTTTTGAGGCACAACTATAAAAAACATATATACTTTTGTTATTCAATGAAAGCGGTGTTACAGCTGCAAATTTTTTTTTTTTTAAAGTCAGCAGCTACAAACACTGTAGCTGCTGACTTTTAACCACTTCAGCCCCGGAAGATTTTGCCCTCTTCCTGACCAGAGCATTTTTTGCGATTCGGCACTGCGTCGTTTTAACTGACAATTGCGCGGTCGTGCGACGGTGCACCCAAACAAAATTGATGTCCTTTTTTTTCCCACAAATAGAACTTTCTTTTGGTGGTATTTGATCACCTCTGTGGTTTTTATTTTTTGCGCTATAAACAAAAAAAGAGCGACAAGTTTGAAAAAAAAAAGCAATATTTTTTACTTTTTGCTATAATAAATATCCCCCAAAAATATATAAAAAAAACTAATTTCTTTCTCAGTTTAGGCCGATATGTATTCTTCTACATATTTTTGGTAAAAAAAAATCGCAATAAGCGTATATTGATTGGTTTGCGCAAAAGTTATAGCGTCTACAAAATAGGGGATAGATTTATGTCATTTTTATTATTATTTTTTTTTTATTAGTAATGGCGACGATTTGCGATTTTTATCGTGACTGCGACATTATGGCGGACACTTCGGACACTTTTGACACTTTTTTGGGACCATTGTCATTTATACAGCAATCAGTGCTATAAAAATGCACTGAATACAGTGTAAATGACACTGGCAGGGAAGAGGCTAAACACTAGGGGGCGATGAAGGGGTTAAGTGTGTCCTAGGGAGGGATTCTAACTGTGGGGGGGATGGGCTACCACTGACATGACAGGGAGCAGTGAATCTATGTCATGTTGCTAGGCAGAACAGGGAAATGCCTTGTTTACAAAGGCATCTCCCCGTTCTGCCTCTCCTCACCGCAATCGCGGGCCACCAGTGGACATCGAGTTCCCGGGACCCGCGGGCACGCTCCCGCGGCGTGCGGAGCACGCGCCCGATAGGCGACAAATTCAAAGGAACATACAGGTACGCCCATTTGCCTGCCTGTGCCATTCTGCCGACGTACATCTGTGTGTGGCAGTCGGCAAGCGGTTAATAAGGTCACCTACCTGTCCAGGGAGCCTGCAAAGTCGCCCCCCCCCCCCCCCGAGGCCAATCTGTCCAATGGATCGGGTGCAGGCGCCGCCATTAAAACTAAGGGAAACCGGCAGTGAAGCCTTCAGGCTTCACTGCCGGTTTCCTACTGCGCATGCACGAGTTGCACCGTGCTTTCTGATTGGCCCTGTCGTCTTCTGGGACACACACAGGTCCCAGAAGGCAGCGGGGGGTAAGAGTAAATGACGCCCAGGGCCCGCGGCCGAGCTAGTACGAAAGTACGCTCAGTACTTCAGAAAAAGTCAGTAAGAAAAAAATAAATAATAATTATCCAAAGTGGTGGAGGGGTGGTCTTTCCTTTAAGATAAAGTAGTAAAAGTGGGTGGAACTCCGCTTTAAGTATAAAAACATACTAATATACCATGCAATATTCCATATAATAGATCTATGATACAATATTATTTATCAGTTTCACCAAAACATTTTTTTAAAGCAATATACATATATGCTGGTCTTTTGTGGACCGATGCGTTTCATGGAATACTCCACTTCTTCAGGAGACGCCAGTCTAGTATTATATCAAAATTGATGTGAAGAAGAAAAGGTATACATGTACATGTGTCATAGTTATGAAGTACCATCTTAGCCACCCACCACAAGCCATGTTAGAGAAAGGAAAGACAGACATGGAATATGGTCCAGAGGGGGGCCAATGGCAGTGAAAGAGTCATCTCCATAGTTTCCAAACCTATAATTCAATAAACAGTAATGAAGGTCACTCTACCTGAGTAAAAACAAATGACCAGGATCTATCAGTTGCTAGTACGAATAGTCAGGCCTTAAAAGTCACTCGCCACCAGTTGCCACACCCAGCCCCTACCCTGCCCTGTACCTAAGTCCACCCTTAAACACTCCCTTGTAAATTATCTCATGAAATTACACTGTTAAATGTTTTAAGCAGAATTAGGTTCCAAAAATAAATAATAACAACTTTAAAAATATTAACATAAAGCATATCTGTACCCATCAGTGCAGCCTCACTGTGCCCATTAAATGCAGCTTTACGGTGCCCATGAATGCAGCCTCACTGTGCACATCAATGCACTCTCATTGTGCCCTTCAATGCAGCCTCACTGTGCCCATCAATGCAGCCTCACTGTGCCCATCATTGCAGCCTCGATGTGCCCATCAAATGCAGCTTTATGGTGCCCCTGAATGCAGCCTCACTATGCCCATCAATGCACTCTCACTATGCCCATCAATGCAGCCTCACTGTGCCCATCAATGCAGCCTTACTGTGCCCATCAAATGCAGCTTTACAGTGCCCATGAATGCAGCCTCACTATGCCCATCAATGCACTCTCACTGTGCCCATTATTGCAGCCTCACTGTGCCCTTGAACGCAGCCTCACTGCCAGTGAATGCAGCCTCACTGTGTCCATGAACGCAGCCTCACTGTGCTCGTGAATGTAGCCTCTCTGTGCTCATGAATGCAGCCTTACTGTGCCCTTGAATGCAGCCTCACTGTACCCTTGAAAGAAGCCACACTGTGCCCGTGAACGCAGACCCCCTGTGCCCCTAAACGCAGCCTCACTGTGCCCCTAAACGCAGCCTCACTGTGCCCATGAACGCAGCCTCACTGTGCCCATGAATGCAGCCTCACTGTGCCCATGAATGCAGCCTCACTGTGCCCATGAATGCAGCCTCACTGTTCCAGTGAATGCAGCCTCTCTGTACTCATGAATGCAGCCTCACTGTGCCCTTGAACGCAGCCTCACTGTTCCCTTGATCGCAGCCTCACTGTACCTGTGAAAGCAGCCTCACTGTGCCCCTGAACGCAGCCTCACTGTTCCCATGATTGCATCCTCTCTGTGCCCGTGAACGCAGCCTCACTGTGCCCTTGAACGCAGCCTCACTGTGCCCCTGAACGCAGCCTCACTGTGCCTGTGAATTCAGCCTCACTGTGCCCCTGAACGCAGCCTCACTGTGCCCCTGAACGCAGCCTCACTGTGCCCGTTTACACAGCCTCAGAGTGCCCATCAATGCAGCCTCACTGTGACCATCAATGCAGCCTCACTGTGCCTGTCAATGCAGCCTCACTGTGCCCCATCAAATGAAGCTTAACTGTGCCCCATCAAATGCAGCTTTACTGTGCCCCATCAAATGCAGCTTTACTGTGCCCCATCAATGCAGCTTAATTGTGCCCCATCATCAATACAGACTCACCTGGACTCACCTGGATGGATCACACACACAGCGGGCATGTCCCACTGTGTGTCAAGGAGCTGGGTCTGTGTTCAGCAGCGTGGTGTCACAAGGTCCTGTCCCCCTAGACTGGCTAGTTTCATAGGCGGAACACTGATTCAATCTATTATCACACAAGCCGGTCTAGGGGATGGGACCTTGTTACACCACACCGCCAAACACAGACCCAGCTCCGTGACACACAGTGGGATATGCTCGCTGTGTGTGTGATACACAAGAGGAGGAGAAAGAGAGACAGGGGAGTTCTGCAGCCTCACCTCAGCCCAAAGCGGCGCCAGGACAGTCTGGCCCTGCCACTCTGTGTCCTCTGGCTGACAGTTTCCTGGCTGATCGCCTCAGCCAGGAAACATCAGCCTGGTCCACCCCTGCTCCTCACTCGCTCTACACTAAATTCCACTCGCAAAATGCGGGCAGGCGAGTGGAATTTTTGATGGCTGCACTACTGTAGGTCGCCAGAGATGCCATCTTGGATTTGGGAACCCCCCGCCACCTTCCTCCGCCTTTATTGGCTCTCCTGTCCCACTGGGGAGCCTGGGACTGAAGCCAATGGTTCTGCCGGCTTACCCGAAGATAACCAAGGACTGGAATGTCCCCAATTATCTCTATGGTTTAAGAAACCCGAAGCGACGAGTATTTTGTCACTTCCGGTTTCACCAGGATGTAAACAAGCACTGACTTGTGAAAGCATCTAATCAAACTGATCTCGGTTTGATCAGATGTTTTAAGGGCAGAGAAGAAATATGGGGTCTAATAGACCCGACATGTCTCAATAATGAGAACCTGTCACTGCTCCAGCTATCACATGGGATGCTGTTCATTCCTTGCAATAGCAATAAAGTTGTTTAAAAAAATATATAAATAAACAGACAGTGCAAAATAAAAACATTTTAAATAAAACATATATTTTTTTCCCCCAAAAAATGTATGTTCATAAAACCTCTGCGCAAATACTGTGTGACATAAAAAAAAATTGCAAAACCCATTATTTATTCTCTAGGGCCTCTGTTAAAATATACTGTACACATATTATATATATATATATATATAACATTTTTGGGGGTTCTAAGTAATTTTCTAGTAAAAAAAAATTATTATTTTTACATGCAGGAGAGAAATTGCATCTTAATTTTTTTTTTTCGCATAACAAGGGTCCATTCACACTATTGTGGCTCGGTAATGCATGTGTTAATACGAGTGTGACCGCAAAGCACTGCAACATGCGCTACATGCGAAGGACGCCTTCCCGCTGATTGACTCCCGCTGATTGAGCTGGTCACCAGCGTGATTTCACGCAGGAGAGCCGCCCCCCTGCAGTATATGTATGTGGGGCGGTCGGCAAGTGGTTAAACTCTGCAGAGCTCAGTGAGGAGAGCTCTCGGAGCTGATTGGAGGGAAGGGTCACACACAAGCTGTCAATCACAGGCTGTATTGTGAAGCACAGGCTTTTATTAGAGTGGATCTTTCACTTTCTTGGAAGGTCCACTTTTAGACCTAAAATTCTAGCTAGATTTAAATTAAACATGTACAAAGAGAGGTTCAAAAGTTCAGTTTTTGCTTTTGTCATGCTTTAATATAATGTTCATCAACATCTTTATAATGGTAAAAAAAATATATATTTTTAAAAGCTGTTTCCAAGTTGTCATAGGGACAAACATTGTTGATGCAAAATACTTTTTCTGAAGACTAAAAAAAAAAAAAAAAAGTCACAAAGCTGTTTATTAGAGTGCATAAATCCATTTTTAGAAACATGAAAACTAAACTTTGACACTCCGCAATGTACAAAAGTTGTCATGATGACATTCTAATTGAACCAAAAAGAAGATGACTCAATCCTCAATGGAAGAAAACAATATGATTGAAGGGATACCACAACTTTTTATCATCACTCTATTTCATACTCTAATTCAGGGGTCGGCAACCTTTTTCCACTTAAGGGTATGTGAATGCATGGAGGGCCTGCTAATAAATGAAGATAATAATAATCCTAACATAGTAATAATAACAGTACATGCTGACGCCAGCCCTGCTGGTCTGGAGATGGGGTTCCTGTCCCCAGGGGTGAAGGAGTCCCTATCCCCAGGGGTGATGGGGTTCCTGTGCCCCCAAAGCAGTCTCCCCTGCAACCTCCTCACCACTGTAGTGTCCTTTGTCCCCACCATAGTGTTCTCTGCCCCCCCATAGTGTCCTATGTACCCCCCATAGTGTTCTCTGTCCCCACCATAGTGTCCTCTGTCCCCCCTATAGTGACCTCTGCCCACCCATAGTGACCTCTGCCCCCCAAAGTGACCTCTGCCCCCCCAAAGTGACCTCTGCCCCCCATAGTGTCCTCTGTCCCCCATAGTGACCTCTGCCCCCCATAGTGTCCTCTGCCCCCTCATAGTGTCCTCTGCCCACCATAGTGTCCTCTGTCCCCCCCCAAAGTGTCCTCTGCTCCCCCATAGTGTCCTCTGTCATCCCCCCATAGTGTCTTCTGTCCCCCCGATAGTGTCCTTTGTACACCTCATAGTGTCATCTGCCCCCCAATAGTGTCCTTTGTCCCCCCCCATAGTGTTCTCTGTTTCCTCCTCCAAAGTGTCCTCTGTCCCCCCCATGATGTCCTCTGCCCTCCCATAGTGTCCTCTGTCCCCCCCATAGTGTATTCTGTCCCCCCCCCATAGTGTCCTCTGTCCCCCCCCCCCATAGTGTCCTCTGTCGTTGTCCCCATAGTGTCCTCTGCCCCCCTCCACCCCACACACACACACACACTGTGTAGGTAGAACTCTCCTACCTTACACAGGTGTACAGAGAGCAGAGCAGAGATCGATATCACACGGCTGGATGGGGGAGGGAACTGCTGGTTAACTTTTCACAGGTTGGTGATTGGTAGCTAGGATCACCAGGCAACCTATCACCTGCTGTGTAATGTAAAAAGTTAACTCCAGTGGTTCCCGCCCCCATCCAGCCCAGTGATAGCGCCGTTCGCCGCTGTCCAATGAAGAAGACGTGAAAATGTCCGTGGGTCGGGTGTCTGTGAATTAATCACAGGCACTGATGGGCCGGACATCTAGTGGTGGCGAGCCGAGTGCGGCCTACAGGCCGCGGGTTGCCGACCCCTGCTCTAATTTAACACTTCCAGAGGTTCGCACAATAGCAGCCTGTAGGCAGATGCAGTCTGCTTCCTCCACTGTAGAAGGTACCTGACCAGAACGGCATCTCAGCCTGGAGGGGGAGTCAGGGGAAACTCGCTTTCCCTGTAGTTTCCTAGTTTTTAGAGACAGCGTTTCGGTTGGATGCTCTTGATCCAGGTGGCCCTTGGTGGACATCCTGGGTCAGCAGAGTTTTTTAGGTCCCTGCTCCACAGGATTTGGTGCACAATTGTGAGTGGGTAGAGTAGGGACCGGTACCCCGTCTGTCAGGGAGCGGCAGAGAAAGGTTCTAGATGTGGAGGGCAAGCATAGGGCAGGGGTCAGCAACCAGTAGATCGCCGACAGGTGTCTCGTATAGATTGCGGTCTGGGCTTGCTGACCCGCCATCCCAGAGCATCAAACAGAGTGCCATGCAGAGGAACTACCATTTTAAAGTTGGAGGTGTAGTAGGGAGCAAGAGACACATAGGCTGATGCCTCCTCTGTAGTGCCGGCTCCTGTCCCATGCGGAGTGATACCAACTGCACCCCACCTCCTATCCCGGGTCCAGAGTGGTGCCAACAGCAGGAAAGAAGAGATCATCAGGTCAGTGCGAAGCAATACATTGGGTATAATAGTATAGGGCTGCTTTCAAACTGATGTGCAGCGGTTTACCCGCACCGCTCGTGCAGTACAGTGTCCTGCTGGTTTGGTGCACTTTCTGAATGCAGGAGTTTTTTGTGCACTTTCAGAAAGTGCGCCACACCTGCAGGAAGTAATAGAAGTCTATGGCAAAGCGCCGCTAACCCAGGACAGTTGCAGATGCACAGTGCTGCACCGGAGGTGCAGGTAAACCGCAGCACATCAGTGTGAATGCAGCCTCATAGGGGCGTAGGGTTTCACAGCTTCTCTAGACTTCTTCCTGCTTGGGCACAAGATGGCCAGGCTGCATTCTGCCCCTCCTAACAGGTGCTGTCAGTTCGGCTGAACCCTGCTTCTCTACATGCTATAGGAATTCATTTTTCCGGGCGTCTTCCCACCGGGTTTGTTGTGAACTGTCTCGCCTAACTTCAATGCAATTCAGTGTAATTTACCCACACTACCGGTAGTAGCACACTAGAGGGTGCTACACAAGGATGCCTGTTCCTGTCGCTGAACTTCTAGAGCTGCAATGATCAACAGCTTCATGTTTCAGGCAGAACAACAGTATAGATAGTCCAAGCGGGACATGGCCCCTCCCTCCTCCTCCTCCTCCGTTGAGAAAAGTTTTTTGATTTGCTCCCACATTCCTCATCCAATAGCAAATTCTAGTAATAGATTATACTAAAAAAAACATTTGACACAAGGAGCAGAGCATGTACACAGCGGCATCTTCATTTAGGTGAGCCTGGGGCACAGTTTTGTCCAAAGACCCCCTCCGGGGCTAGATCGTCACTCTCCATCAGAAATTATAGATATAAGATATGCCTCAAACTGTTCACAGACAAATCTGACGGGTATTTAAATAAAAGACCTCCAATAAAGACAGCAGGGGCGCGCCACTCGATAATTGTAATTGTGATTGTTCTCTGCAAAATGATAGCAATTAAAAACAATGCAAGATCTTTAGGAGTTTCACAAACAACACACTTTCAGAGCATTGCAGGTTGTATTCTTTATGAGCTATAAAAAGTCCAACATATTTAGCACAAAAATGAAAATAATTACAACAGTCTTACCCACTGATTATGGCCTATGGAGAGAGCAGATCATTCTCCGATGATGGACAACAATGCGATGAATGCTGAGAGCGAGGCTTGGATTAATTCTCTGAATAAGGACAAAAAAGTTTCCCTTCTGGAGTGGATGGAAAGGTGTATCTTGTACATCAGGGGTCTTCAAACTATGGCCCTCCAGTTGTTCAGGAACTACAATTCCCATCATGCCTAGTCTGTCTGTGAATGTCAGAGTTTTACAATGCCTCATGGGACATGTAGTTCCGCAACAGCTGGAGGGCCGTAGTTTGAAGATCCCTGTTGTACAGGATAATGGTCAGAGGGAATATGGTGGCTCTCCTGCAGATTTAGTTGGAGGAGCTTCTCCATTTGGGACAGAAATATTTATCAACAATATCCCTCAAGAAATCTATGAAGATAAATTATTTCCACCTTTTCAGACTGCTGGAACATTGTATGAGTTTGTCTCCTAGACTGTTGTAGACTGTTAGTCTGTGGTGGGGTTTGTCATGTGTTTATTGTTAATTGGGTCTCTCCCATTGTGTGCCTCCTAGGTGTGAATTCCCATTGTTAACAAGTAAATTAAGTCACCTATTGTTTCTGTCTGTTGGCTAATTTGGCTAACTTTTGGAGGTTCCTACATGGTGGGATTAGTCTGGTGTCAACTCGTTATCTAACCTTTGTGTGATGTTTTGGGTAAATATTTGGTTTTATTGTTCATGTGGTGACTGACCTACTTTTGAAGTGTATAAAAAGCTACATTTCTGTTCAATAAACAGTTATTCCTTTAGATTTTGCCTCAACATCTTGTCTGTGTACGATGCTTGGGGTAAAGTATCTGTAAAGTATCTGTAGATAGGATGACAATAAGCCGTACGCTCGATAGAGTTGGGTTTTATGTCAGAGTGGCCAGAAGAAAGCCATTACTTTCAGCAAAAAACAAAATGGCAAGTTTTGAGTTTGCGAAAAGGCATGTAGGAGACTCCCAAAATGTATGGAGGAAGGTGCTCTGGTCTGATGAGACTAAAATTTAACTTTTTGGCCATCAAAGAAAACTCTATGTCTGGCGCAAACCCAACACATCACATCACCCAAAGAACACCACCCCCACTGTGAAACATGGTGGTGGCAGCATCATGCTGTGGGGGTGTTTTCAGCAGTCGGGACTGGGAAACTGGTCAGAGTTGAGGGAAAGATGGATGGTGCTAAATACAAGGATATTCTTGAGCAAAACCTGTAGCACTCTGTGTGTGATTTGAGGCTAGGACGGAGGTTCACCTTCCAGCAGGACAATGACCCCAAACACACTGCTAAAGCAACACTTGAGTGGTTTAAGGGGAAACATGTAAATGTGTTGGAATGGCCTAGTCAAAGCCCAGACCTCAATCCAATAGAAAATCTGTGGTCAGACTTAAAGATTGCTGTTCACAAGCGCAAACCATCCAACTTGAAGGAGCTGGAGCAGTTTTGCAAGGAGGAACGGGCAAAAACCCCAGTGGCAAGATGTGGCGAGCTCATAGAGACTTATCCAAATCGACTTGGAGCTGTGATAGCCGCAAAAGGTGGCTCTACAAAGTATTGACTTTAGGGGGGTGAATAGTTATGCACATTGACTTTTTTTGTTATTTTGTCCTATTTGTTATTTGCTTCACAATAAAAAAAAATTAAAAAAAAACATCTTCAAAGTTGTGGGCATGCTCTGTAAATTAAATGATGCAAATCCTCAAACAATCCATGTTAATTCCAGGTTGTGAGGCAACAAAACACGAAAAATGCCAAGGGGGTGAATACTTTTGCAAGCCACTGTAAGTGCATAAAGTGCATGTTCTTAGGTGCAAATTTTTTAATTGTGTGTTACAGATCTGAATGCAGTGCAAGTTTACGTGCTTTTATACCTATTTTTTTTTTTTTACGGCCGTGTAAATGAAGCCTAGAAGTGTATTACCCTAAATATTTTACAAATCACTGGGGTTGATTTACTGTAGCCAATTAGACTGTGCACTTTGCAAGAGCATTTGCTCCAGAGCATTGTAAATGAGCAGAAGCTCTGTTGACTTCCATCATCCAATCATGTGCAAGCAAAAATGCTGTCTTTTTGTTTTCCTTGTAAGTGTTTGGATATTCTTTGCAAAGTAAAGCTTTACCACATTTACTAAGCTCTGCAGCAACTGCACTTTGCAAAGTGCACAGTCTATTTACCTTTAGTAAATCAACCCTACAGTCTCTATCATTTTCATGTTCTTCTTCCACCTGAAGTACCTGGCTGATTCTGCAGTCACCTTTTTTCCTTGTTCTCAACTGACCACACAATGCAGAGAAGCTGATCTGTTAGCGTGGTCAGTTTTCAGCCTTTTCCTTTCCATTGAGAAGTACAGAACACTATGCAGACACACAGCATGCCTGTATGAGGTATTATCTTTAAGCCACCATACTCCCCTCCCAATCACAGCCTGCCTCTGGCACACACCCCCTCCCAATCACAGCCTACCTCTGGCACACATCCTCTCCCAATCACAGCCTACCTCTGGCACACATCCTCTCCCAATCACAGCCTACCTCTGGCACACATCCTCTCCCAATCACAGCCGGCCTTTGGCACACACCCCTCCCCAATCAGAGCTTGCTTCTAGCACACACCCCCTTTCATTTAAAGCTTGTCTGTGGCAAACACCCCCTCCCAATCACAGCCCTCCTCTGGCACACACCCCCTCCCAATCACAGCCCTCCTCTGGCACACACCCCCTCCCAATCAGCCTGCAACTTGACGCACACACCCCCTCCCAATCAAAGCTTGCCTCTGGCACCCCCCCCAATCATAGCCTGCCTCTGGCACACACCTCTTCCAATCACAGCCTGCCTCTGGCACACACCCCCTTCCAATCACAGCCTACCTCTGGCACACACCCTCTTCCAATCACAGCCTGCCTCTCGCACACCCCCTTCCCAATCACAGCCATGACTTTTAAACACGCCCTTTGCTCAAGTACAGCCTACCTCTTGCTTCAAGCTGAACAGACTATGAAATACAGGCACAAGGTGTGTCTGCACAGTGTCCTGTAACCCCACGCCCCCACTATTAGGAAAAAGATGATGCATGGTTATAACTATATTGGAATGCATCTATAACATTGTATGTTCACAATGACTTTCAATTAGAGGGTTAGAGCCTGTGTCTGACCCTCTTTGGGAGACTTTTCTTCACTTTCAGTGTTGTTCCTAGACCGGCAGTGAGAGGGAATCTCTCTAACAAGAGGACAAAGGCAGTAAAAAACTTTTTTTTCTAGCACTGTAGAGGTTGCCGGACTCTTCATCAGATTTGTATAGCAGTCTGTTGTAGATTCACTCTCTGCGGGATGGTGTGGCTCTCGTTCTGGGACGATGTCATATGACGGCATCCCAGAACGGCCGCTCTCGTGTGCCTGCGGGGGCGCGCAGCGAGGCAATCACGGCCGCACCATGTTGCTAGGACACAGTGCGACCCCTATCTCTGTAAAGAGCCACGTCCGCGGCTATTTAACCATGTGATCAGCTGTGTCCAATCACAGCCGGTCACATGTAAACAAGGAAGTGACGGTAATCCGCGCTCCTCGTCCTTACACTGACAGAGTGTGTGGCGAGGAGAGACGATCAGCGGCATCTCCACGCAGGGGGACATCTAGGAATGTAATCAGGGCACTGATCACCAGTGCTCTGATTACAGTATAGCAATACAGTGTCACCATACAGTGCCCACCAGTGCCCACCATTGCCCACCAATGCCAGCAATCAGTGCCTACCAGTGGCAGCAATCAGTGTCCGCAAGTGCCACCAATCAGTGCCCATTAGTGATGCCAGTCAGTGCTGGCAATCAGTGCCGCCTATCAGTGCTGCCCATCAATGCCCATCACTGCTGTCAATCAATGCCCATCAGCGTCGCCCATCAGTGCCACCCATCAATGCCCATCAGTACCGCCTATCCATGCCGCCTATCAGTGCCCAACAGTGCCCACCAGTGCCGCCTATTAGTGCCCATCAGTGCCACATAACAGTGCCCATCAGTCCTGCCTATCAGTGCTCATCAGTGCCACATATTGGTGCCACCTATCAGTGCCCATAAGTGCGGCATATTAGTGCCTCCTCATCAGTGCCCATACAGTAAGTGCCACCTCATCAATTCTCACCAGTCCAGCTTATCAGTGCCCATTAGCGCCGCCTCATCAGCTCACATCAGTGAAGGCGAAAAATTACTTATTTACTAAATTTAATGACCGAAAACAAGTAAAAAAACGTTTTTTATTTAAATTCTTGGTCTTTTGTTTTTTTTTTTTTTGTAAAAAATAAAAAAAAAGCAGTTATTAAATACCCTTAAAAGAAAGCTCTATTTGTGTGGAGAAAATGATAAAAAATTTGTTTGAGTACAGAGTTGCACGGCCGCGCAATTGTCATTCAAAGTGCCACAGCGATGAAAGCTGAAAAATGGCCTGGGCAGGAAGGGGGTGTAAGTGGCCGGTAGGCAAGTGGTTAATGTGAAAAGCTCCGTTATTTATTAAATGAAATAGTAATGTCTTTTAATTAAACATTGATCCTAGTCCGTCTCCCAAACCCCGGCCGAGCTGTACCGGCAGAGACTGCAGAGTCATAAATAATCCAAACCTTTTTTTTTTTATGTCTAAATAGATTAATATAAAAATCTCAGTTATCTAGAAAATAAATTAGTTATGATTTTAATTAAGCATCGATCTCTCGCAGGAAGTGGCGCTCTTCACCTCCTCACAGCCCGGCCTCAGCCGAATGAGGGAGAGCTTGGAACAGCTTAAGGCCATTAGACATTGCCGGAATGAGAGTTTTAGATGTGTGCGGTTCGTTTTGTTCCGAATTAATATTTGGACAAATTTTTCATTATTCGAATATATCCGAATAGCCAAATTACACTATAAAGGAATCTTACCGAATGCTCCGAATAACGTAACGAAATTTGAAATTGAAATTTACGTTGAACTCCAGTCGAATTCTAACTACACATAATGCTGAAATCAAAGACTGAGTGTGTTATTAGAGCACCATTTAGAAATAATACGGTTTTTTGTTAAGCCAAAAGGTGATTTAAAGAGTCATTGTAATCATTTGATGAAGATTTTTCTTTTCTTTGTTCACTTTGCTGCATTCAAATCAAAAGCAATATAACATTTTCGTTTCGACTCAATTCGAAAATTTATCGATTTGAACGTTTCGAATCGAAAAAAATCGTTAAATTAGAAGAAAATGTGAAAATTCCGAATACGAATTCCGAATACGAATTAACCGAATCAACCGAACTGAACTAAACGAAATAACTAGATTAATGAATCAAAACGAAACACATTTTTTCGTCATGCACATTCCCGCTTGAGATTTTCAAAGTGCGGTTTACACACGTTTCCGCACGTCGCGCATAGGGCAGCCTGCTCACTTCAATTGGCTGCCATATGTGCATTTGTTGCCCAAGTTAGGTTATTAAGGTAATTATGGTAGAAAGAGAAATATCACCGCTCTAGGAAGGTCAATCAGGAACAGACCTCTCCTCCAGGCTGGAAGCCACAGGTGCTGGCAATGCTTATAGCAAATGAGGTTGTGAGAAAAATCCTGGAGAGCCGCACTTAAAATAATTTTCGCCTTTAATGAATAAAAATCCACAAAAATACATGCCACAGCAGAGCGTGCAGGAAAGTTGACGCGTTTCACACTACAAACAGTGCTTAATCATAGCTATGATTAAGCACTGTTTGTAGTGTGAAACGCGTCAGTTTAAGGTCATTATGGTGTTAGGGTAGTAGAAAACCCACCATTTTTTTAAGCACTTTCAGCATCTGATTTAATCACTTTTTATATTTTATGTTTGCCTACACTCCGGTTTAGGTTGGTTCCACATCCACTGCCCTCAGATTTCCTGTCTCTTGCAGCATCCTATGAAGCCTTGTACTGTATGTTCAAAGCAGTGGTGGCTGGTGCTCCATCCTGGGGGGGGTCGGCAAACAAACCGACCATCCATCCCCCTTCCCGGGGCAGCAAACAGACCAGATGATGGATGCAGAGCCAAAGATGTCGGGCATTTTTTGGATCTACCTGTACATCCTCCCCGCCCCGGTACAATCGCTTCTCCTTTCGGCCAATTGTGCTCCTCCCACTTCCTGATTGGCTGGGAGGAGAAGCAGGAAGACAATAGGGAATATTAATTTGCTATAGTCAGACAAGTAGGTGGGCTCAGGGCGCATTGCTCTGCACCCCGAGCCCACACTTTTTTAAAGCCAATTAGAGCCTCAGGCTCTAATCATGTGCTTCAAAAATAAAATATAACCCATTGGAATCCATGCGATCGGCTCCCTGCATGGAGATTAGGGGCCGGGCACATGGATTAGGGGGGCTGACAAAAAAATTGTTCGTTTTTGTTTTGGTTTCATTCGTTTTTTTGCTTTTTTTGGAAATTCGGAAATTCAAAAATTCAGAAATTTGGAAATTTGAAAATTCAAAAATTCGGAATTCGGAAATCCGAAAATTTGAAAATCTGAAAAAAGAAAGGAAAATCAGTAAAATTCAAAATAATAACTAAATAATAATAACTAACTATTAAATTATAGGTATTGGAATTTCCTTTCAAATTTGGCTGTTAGTGAACGTAACGAATACAAATTTATCTGAAGTTACGAATTATCCAAAATAACGAATGGTGCATCTAAACAAATGGAATGGAACAAATTAATAATAAATAATAATAATAAAAAGGTTTTATTATTATTATTGTTATTTATTATTATTAGAAAAACAAAAGGATTCGCCCTGGGACTTTGAATGAAGTGGGTACCGTTTCCGCCAGTAAATATAACAGTAGTAAATACAGTATATGATTTATTCAAGTAAAATTGTTTACATGCATAGATAACACCAACAGTTGCCAAAAAAAGGATATATATATAAAACAAGAAATATTGGTACATGGATGTGATAGCAATCATAGTACACGGGCATCATACTACCCGACTAGTTTCGCAAGATTCAGCTTGCTCTTCAGGGGTGGATGTGTGTAACATTGTACCTAAGATAAAAAGAGTATATAGAAGTGGAAAAGCCTTCGCGCTATTATATGTGCTAGAACAAACTAATAACCATCAAAGGAGAGGTGAAAAAAGGTGTAAAATGCATAAAGTGTAATGTAATAAAATACGTCACAGCTGTCTGCAGCAGAACCTGAAGTGTATCACAATCCACTCACAGTAAAATAAATGCTAAAATGATCCCGCGCTACAGCAAAAAAATAATCAAACATATAAATAGCCTTACAGTGTCTAAAGGTGGACAGATAATAATCCTCTTAAGTTAAAAATGTATAATAAAAGGATGAAACCAAAAACACGAAGAATGATAATAGTCTCTTCAAAATGAATAGAGCAAAAGTGTATAAAAAAGTGTCTGTGCAAAAAAGTGTCAGGAAGGTCCAAAACAGACAGTGGGCATGGAGAGGTATGAATCCAGAGATGAGCTCACAGAACCCTCACCTTCATAGCTTGAAAATCAGGCATATAATGAACAGGAATCCGTAGTGTGGTTACCATTTCAGCCACCAGGGGGCCCTTTGTTCCACTGTATGCACTGCCAATAATCGCTCTAGGCCCATAAGGAAGGGGGTGATTCTGATGTATAATCCAACTTCCGCCACTAGAGGGACCTCTACCTCACTCGCAGAAAGACCTCAGATAGACATCCCATCCAAGTCCTCATCCGAACCTGTCACCTCCGCTCGAGGGGGGGGGGGAGGGCGGGGGGAACAAGGGAACGAGAGAGGGTGGGTAGAGGTGAGGGGAGAAGAAATTCCAGATAGTGTAGTAGGTAAAATCCAAACAAGGTTTATTTCAAAGGTAATCCTGGACTCTTACAATATAAAGGTTAAAAACAAGCAAGAATCAGCAAACGAAGCGTCCGAGCGCCACTCTTACGTCACTTCCGGTGCACTGTCAACCTACGACCACTCCCTACGCGTTACGTCATCACGTGACTTCATCAGGGGATGCTGATTGGTTGTGGCGATTGTGTTTATATCATATAAAACCGGAAATCGATTAGCGGCCATTTTGTTGTAGTCCGTTCCATTTGGTAACGGTGGCCATTTTCCTGTAGTTAATTTAGTGAGTGTACAGCGGCCATTGTATGAATTAGTACTCCTCTGCTGACACTTCTACAGAGGTTAAATACTGAGTGGACGGAACAGTAAAACCTGGCTGCTTTATAGCTCTTGTCCCCTTATCTCCAAAAGTAACCTCTTCCGTGCAGTGAAGGGGGAAGGACAAGGCTAAAAGAATGCTAAACGGCCAGACAAATGTAGATCAAAAAGAGCAGTAGAATCTACACTAAAAAATTTTCCCTAATTGGATAAAAGTAAAAATAGAAAATAGAAATAAGAATACAACAATAAAAATGAAAAAATAAAAAATAATAAAAATTAAAGAAATGAAAAAATTAAAAAATTAAATATCATAATAAAAATGAGAAAAAAGGAAAAAGAGAAAAAAAGAAAGAAAGGGGAAAAAAATTGAAAAATAAAAATAAAAAATATATGAATAAAAATAAAAATAAAAAATAAAAATAAAAAATACATAAAAAATAGAAAATGAAAAATAAATACAAAAAATAAAATAAATAAAAAATAGAAAATAAATAAAAATAAAAATAAAAATAAAGAATAAAAAAATATATAAAATTAAGAATAGAAATAAAAATAAAAATAAAAATAAAATATAGATAGAAAATGAAAAAAATGAAAAATAGGAATGGCAGAACTGAAGCAGATAAGCGAAAAAGACTAGTCAAATGCTACAATGATGTATTAAAAGATAATAAATCCATAAAACCCAATTATATGCCAAATATAATATTCCTTAGTGGTTAAAATTGATTATAAAAATATTAAAACTAGATTAAATCATGCCTTACTTCAGGCTACCTGGAATAGACAAGTAAAAAGGGGGGTAAAAGTGTGGGTGGTTGCTGCACATCGGAAATCAGGCAAAAGCCGCACCCCAGACCAATAATAACATACATAA
Organism: Lithobates septentrionalis; assembly: GCA_037952835.1. Taxonomy (NCBI): domain Eukaryota; kingdom Metazoa; phylum Chordata; class Amphibia; order Anura; family Ranidae; genus Lithobates; species Lithobates septentrionalis. The sequence continues at coordinate 2,085,153 of JBBDGP010001333.1, read as the reverse complement.
AAATACATAGCTTAAAAATTACTCAGAAAACAATTGAGGTCAAATTCTACATTAAGGCCTCCCGGCACCAAACTCTTCATAGTGTGTATCCATTTGGACTCTTTCTGACTTATCGTTCTGATCTTATGGCTGCCTCTCCATGATGCATTGTACTTCTCTATACTCCAGAACTGTAACTGGGATGGATCTCTATTGTGTACTAAATCAAAATGTTTTGAGACATTATGCTTGGGGAACCCCTTCAGAATGTTCTGTACATGCTCTTTCACCCTAACTTTGAGTGCTCTTTTTGTCCTGCCGATATACTGTAAATTACAGCTACATTGTAGGCAGTACACTACACCTTCAGTATGACATCCTATGAAGTCCCTGATCTGATAGGTCTGACCAGTAGTAGTTGCTAAAAATTCTGATCTCTTGCGTTGAAATTTTTTTTTAGTGAGTTTACAGGCGTAACAATTCCTACAAGGATAGAAACCTTTTCCAGAAAAAAATGTAAAACTGTTCTTTAGGGGAGGTTCAATTACGGATTTAACAACCATATCTCTCAAGGTGGGGGCTCTTTTGTATACGATGTTAGGCGTCTCTGGCAAAATATCCTTTAAATCCCTATCATTTTTCAATATATGCCAGTGTCGTTTAATAAGTTTAGCCACCTCCTTATGTTGCACATTATAGTCCAATATGAGACATGGTGCTTCATCTTGATGAGACTTCTTCTTCAAATTATCTCGTAACATTACAGTTCTATCCATTTCCTTGACCTGTTGTATCTGGTGATCAATCCATGCGCTGTCATAACCCTTTTCTTTAAAACGTTTACCAATCATTTCAGCTTGCATTCCAAAATCTTCTTCATACGTACAATTGCGCCTAATCCTAACCAGTTGCCCCTTGGGGATGTTGTACAACCAAGGTTTAAAATGACAACTGTTAACGGACAAGTAGCTGTTGGTGTCTACACTTTTGAAGTGGGTCTTGGTGATAACTTTATCCTTCTGTAGAGAGATATTGAGATCCAGAAAGTCGATCGATTTTTCTTCTATTCTCCATATAAGATCGATCCTCTTTTCATTTTTATTTAGTCCTTCTAAAAATAATTCTAATGTCTCTTTGCTTCCATTCCAGACGATCAAAATGTCGTCTATATACCTTCCATATAGGGTCAACTCTGCCGGCATATCCTTGTACACTGCTTCCTCTTCCCAATATGCCATAAAGGCGTTAGCTATGCTGGGGGCAAATTTAGCCCCCATGGCTATACCGGTTATATAACCCCTAGGCGTTTGAGATGGGAGTTACCACCAAATGACGGATTAACTGATAGAGAAGCTACAGAGGAGTGGTTTGAATTTTTTAATAGTAGAAGTTTAGATTGTGTTAAACTAGTACTCAAAAGAAAACAAAGGAAAACCCAACTAGTAGAAACTCAAATTGAAGAAATAAGAAACAAGTTGGAACCATACAAAGAATCTGCAGACTTTAAGAAGCTGGCTTTACAACTGAATAAAGATCTAATCGCCAAGGATTTAGAGGTACAGCAAAGAAAGATGAAGAAATACTTACGGGACATTACTGATTATAAAGCAGGCCGGGTTTTCAAATGGCAAATCAAATTGGAACCAACACAACCCACCTCAACACCCTCTACACCTGAAAGAGAAGTGAGGATAGAAGATCCCACAGGATCACATCCACCTGATGGATTGAGGTGGGAGAGAAACAATGAGCAATATCCAGCACCTAGACCCCCTTACGATCAACAGTATGTGGGTCAGATGAATACTCCAAGATCCCAGCATGATCCACGAGATGGAGCCCAATATATGCCACCAAAGCCTCAGTACGATCAAAGAGGTACAGGCTACTATGTGCAACACACCCCTAAAAGGGGATGGAAAAAAAGTTTCAAAAAGCCCTTCAGGAAACCATATAACAATGGGCATCATAATCAGAGGGATGACAGGAGTTATCCTCAACATTATGATTATGCAGCACGATATGACAGGAGTCCTATACCTACATACAATCGGTTTGACCCTATCAGAAATCACCATGTTGATTATCGTGAAGAACAGAACTATTATAGCCAAAGAGAAAGGGATACACAAAGGCCTTTTTTAGACAGGGAGAGGAGGGACCCTTCCCCCAGAAGATATCCCCAAGAGCCCTATCGGTCTCCCAGAAGAAGACAGGAGGGAGACAGGGCAAGACACAGTCCAGACAAAAGAGAGGATGCAGAGCGGGGAAGAGAGTCCAAACGCAAAAGAGAGCAGTGGGAGAAGGAGTAGTCAATTTAAGTGGGATAGAAATTACTGCACAAGAACTGGCAGTACTAGATAAAGGACTTAAACATGCTCCAGTTAGAAATTTGAATAAATTTAAAACATACATAGGAATCCAAAAATTTATCAGGAAGATCAACATCAAAAAATATCTTATTGGCAACCCCCCTAAATATACAAGTGAAGAGAGACGAGATCAAGAAGCACTTCGGTATAGTACACTGCGTAACAATTCCACTTTTAACCCTCAGGTTTTAAACAATCAACATGTTGAAGTTTTTAAGAAATTAGTCCTACAAGATTTGGAAATGCTGAAACCCAAGCGACTTTCTGATCCGATACATATAAAGGAAGGAATCAAGAAGCTGACTGAAAGGCGAGATATTGTGATACGCCCAGCTGATAAGGGAGGAGCAGTAGTTATACAATCGAAGGAACAATATTTAAAAGAATTGGATCGGCAACTACAGGATGAGGAGACTTATATCAAATTGCCAAATAACCCTACGAGAATTTTTAAGAAACAATTACAATCAGTAGTAAATTTAGGCCTTAAGAAAGAGATATTGAATGTTAAAGAATCTAAATATTTGGTACCAGAATCTTGCAGGATACCAATAATATATACTATTCCGAAGATTCACAAAAATCGAGAAGAACCACCAGGCAGACCGATTGTAAACGGTATTGAGTCACTCACTTCCAGAATGGAGGAATATATAGATTATTTTATTCAACCTGCGGTTCAGAAAACAAAGGCATATATAAAGGATACCAAACACACTCTACAACTATTAGATACGGTATCAGTTCTAGAGGGTAGGACCTTACTTGCCACTGCAGATGTGTCTTCGTTGTACACTATTGTCCAGCATCATGAAGCATGCACAGCAACGAAATGGCTTTTAAGGACGTATAGTACATTGGCATGCAAACAAAGGAAATTTTTAATAAAATGCCTTGATTTCTGTTTAAAACATAATTATTTTTGGCATCATCATCTCTACTATAGACAAATAACCGGTATAGCCATGGGGGCTAAATTTGCCCCCAGCATAGCTAACGCCTTTATGGCATATTGGGAAGAGGAAGCAGTGTACAAGGATATGCCGGCAGAGTTGACCCTATATGGAAGGTATATAGACGACATTTTGATCGTCTGGAATGGAAGCAAAGAGACATTAGAATTATTTTTAGAAGGACTAAATAAAAATGAAAAGAGGATCGATCTTATATGGAGAATAGAAGAAAAATCGATCGACTTTCTGGATCTCAATATCTCTCTACAGAAGGATAAAGTTATCACCAAGACCCACTTCAAAAGTGTAGACACCAACAGCTACTTGTCCGTTAACAGTTGTCATTTTAAACCTTGGTTGTACAACATCCCCAAGGGGCAACTGGTTAGGATTAGGCGCAATTGTACGTATGAAGAAGATTTTGGAATGCAAGCTGAAATGATTGGTAAACGTTTTAAAGAAAAGGGTTATGACAGCGCATGGATTGATCACCAGATACAACAGGTCAAGGAAATGGATAGAACTGTAATGTTACGAGATAATTTGAAGAAGAAGTCTCATCAAGATGAAGCACCATGTCTCATATTGGACTATAATGTGCAACATAAGGAGGTGGCTAAACTTATTAAACGACACTGGCATATATTGAAAAATGATAGGGATTTAAAGGATATTTTGCCAGAGACGCCTAACATCGTATACAAAAGAGCCCCCACCTTGAGAGATATGGTTGTTAAATCCGTAATTGAACCTCCCCTAAAGAACAGTTTTACATTTTTTTCTGGAAAAGGTTTCTATCCTTGTAGGAATTGTTACGCCTGTAAACTCACTAAAAAAAAATTTCAACGCAAGAGATCAGAATTTTTAGCAACTACTACTGGTCAGACCTATCAGATCAGGGACTTCATAGGATGTCATACTGAAGGTGTAGTGTACTGCCTACAATGTAGCTGTAATTTACAGTATATCGGCAGGACAAAAAGAGCACTCAAAGTTAGGGTGAAAGAGCATGTACAGAACATTCTGAAGGGGTTCCCCAAGCATAATGTCTCAAAACATTTTGATTTAGTACACAATAGAGATCCATCCCAGTTACAGTTCTGGGGTATAGAGAAGTACAATGCATCATGGAGAGGCAGCCATAAGATCAGAACGATAAGTCAGAAAGAGTCCAAATGGATACACACTATGAAGAGTTTGGTGCCGGGAGGCCTTAATGTAGAATTTGACCTCAATTGTTTTCTGAGTAATTTTTAAGCTATGTATTTTTATGTATGTTATTATTGGTCTGGGGTGCGGCTTTTGCCTGATTTCCGATGTGCAGCAACCACCCACACTTTTACCCCCCTTTTTACTTGTCTATTCCAGGTAGCCTGAAGTAAGGCATGATTTAATCTAGTTTTAATATTTTTATAATCAATTTTAACCACTAAGGAATATTATATTTGGCATATAATTGGGTTTTATGGATTTATTATCTTTTAATACATCATTGTAGCATTTGACTAGTCTTTTTCGCTTATCTGCTTCAGTTCTGCCATTCCTATTTTTCATTTTTTTCATTTTCTATCTATATTTTATTTTTATTTTTATTTTTATTTCTATTCTTAATTTTATATATTTTTTTATTCTTTATTTTTATTTTTATTTATTTTCTATTTTTTATTTATTTTATTTTTTGTATTTATTTTTCATTTTCTATTTTTTATGTATTTTTTATTTTTATTTTTTATTTTTATTTTTATTTTTATTCATATATTTTTTATTTTTATTTTTCAATTTTTTTCCCCTTTCTTTCTTTTTTTCTCTTTTTCCTTTTTTCTCATTTTTATTATGATATTTAATTTTTTAATTTTTTCATTTCTTTAATTTTTATTATTTTTTATTTTTTCATTTTTATTGTTGTATTCTTATTTCTATTTTCTATTTTTACTTTTATCCAATTAGGGAAAATTTTTTAGTGTAGATTCTACTGCTCTTTTTGATCTACATTTGTCTGGCCGTTTAGCATTCTTTTAGCCTTGTCCTTCCCCCTTCACTGCACGGAAGAGGTTACTTTTGGAGATAAGGGGACAAGAGCTATAAAGCAGCCAGGTTTTACTGTTCCGTCCACTCAGTATTTAACCTCTGTAGAAGTGTCAGCAGAGGAGTACTAATTCATACAATGGCCGCTGTACACTCACTAAATTAACTACAGGAAAATGGCCACCGTTACCAAATGGAACGGACTACAACAAAATGGCCGCTAATCGATTTCCGGTTTTATATGATATAAACACAATCGCCACAACCAATCAGCATCCCCTGATGAAGTCACGTGATGACGTAACGCGTAGGGAGTGGTCGTAGGTTGACAGTGCACCGGAAGTGACGTAAGAGTGGCGCTCGGACGCTTCGTTTGCTGATTCTTGCTTGTTTTTAACCTTTATATTGTAAGAGTCCAGGATTACCTTTGAAATAAACCTTGCTTGGATTTTACCTACTACACTATCTGGAATTTCTTCTCCCCTCACCTCTACCCACCCTCTCTCGTTCCCTTGTTCCCCCCGCCCTTCCCCCCCCCCTCGAGCGGAGGTGACAGGTTCGGATGAGGACTTGGATGGGATGTCTATCTGAGGTCGTTCTGCGAGTGAGGTAGAGGTCCCTCTAGTGGCGGAAGTTGGATTATACATCAGAATCACCCCCTTCCTTATGGGCCTAGAGCGATTATTGGCAGTGCATACAGTGGAACAAAGGGCCCCCTGGTGGCTGAAGTGGTAACCACACTACGGATTCCTGTTCATTATATGCCTGATTTTCAAGCTATGAAGGTGAGGGTTCTGTGAGCTCATCTCTGGATTCATACCTCTCCATGCCGTCTGTTTTGGACCTTCCTGACACTTTTTTGCACAGACACTTTTTTATACACTTTTGCTCTATTCATTTTGAAGAGACTATTATCATTCTTCGTGTTTTTGGTTTCATCCTTTTATTATACATTTTTAACTTAAGAGGATTATTATCTGTCCACCTTTAGACACTGTAAGGCTATTTATATGTTTGATTATTTTTTTGCTGTAGCGCGGGATCATTTTAGCATTTAAAAAGAGTATATAGGGTGGCAAAATGGCACAGTATTGGTTTAAGGGCACAGGGTAGGAGGGGTTATGGGTCCCCATACTCACCACTGAGCTTGACCATGGCTACAGGTGTGCGACTCCAAGATAGCGGCAGCAGGTGCCTCACCAGGGAGCTGAGGGGGCGAAGTCAGATGGGACCCCACCAGGGGCCAAATGGCGAGCAGGCATGGCATAGGTGTAGTGATGTAACCCAAGAGACCTTGTTAGTTCATAAAGAGTGTAGGCTGTAAACATAAGTATCTTTGTCAGGCATCTAAAGTAATAAAGTAGAATCAATAAGTACTAGCATGGAGATGCATATGCATGAAATGAGAGGCCTGGACCCAAAGATAGTAGGGAACATGAAGATGGTAGTAAACATAGGATAACAGAGGGATACTAACAGGTGCAAAGATAAAAAAGAAAAAAGGAAGTGAAAGAGGTGGACGGTGATTGTGTAATATTAGGGTAGTGATGTATCCCTAAAAACCTCATTAGACCATGAAGATTATAGGCTATAAACATGAGTATGTTTATCAGGCATCTAAAGTAGTAAAATCAATAAGTATTTGCATACAGATATGTATATATAAGTAAAAGGCCTGGGCCACGGATGGTAGGGACATGTAGATGGTGGAAAGCATAGGATAGCAGAGGGTTACTAACAAGTAACAGGATGAAAAAGCCAGAGGAGAGAGGGGTGGATAGTGATAGTGTAGTGAGGTGTGTGATAACAAATAAATAAAAATAAATAAAATAAATAAAGCTATGTATGAGGTATGCAAGTATGCCTAAAGGTAACAAGTATCAAAAGGTGAAGATGGTAAATACCTGAGTGTGGTGAATTTCTTGAATGTAAAAGTAATGAGACACAGCAGGCAACCTCCACAGCTGTGTGTGTCCTCAATGAAGAGTGAAATTAAAATGCAAGCCATGCCTGACCTCCAATTTAACCCCGGGAGAGCCCAGGAGGCTCCGCCCCCAACACCATGTGTGGATGGCTGACATGTGAGCACAGGAGGCGCCCACTGTCATAGGGAGGCACGCAAATGCGGACACATCCCCCAGCCATCAGATGATATAGTGCGTCCAGCTGTGCTGACGTCCGCAAAATCGCAGACGCCACACTTCCGGAGCCTGGACATGGTGCCGATGTGTAGGTGTCCCCATCCGCCCGAGAGCAGATGGGGACAGCAGGAGACATGATTATTATTAATTAGATCGTTACGTTCCATTCTTTTAGATACGGCAAATCGTTATTTCGGATAATTCGTAACTTCAGATAAATTTGTATTTGTTAGGTTCACTAACAGCCAAATCTGAAAGGAAATTCCAATACCTATAATTTAATAGTTATTATTAGTTAGTTATTTCAGATTTCTGAGTTTTCGAATTTTCCAATTTTCATTCTTTTGACCCTTCAGATTTTCAATCTCATTTTCGGATTTTCAGATTTCCAAATTTCCGAATTTTCATATTTCCAAAATTCCGAATTTTCGAATTTCCACATTTTGAATTTCCGAATTTCCGAAATTTCGAATTTACGAACTTCATAATTTCCGAACTTTCGAATTTCCGAATTCGAATTTTCCAATTTTCCAATTTCCGAAATTTAGAATTTTTCAATTTCCGAAATTTAGAATTTTTCAATTTCCGAAATCTCAAATTTTCCAATTTCCGAATTCCGAATTTTCGAATTTCCAAAATTCCGAATTTCTGAAATTTCAAATTTTCGGAAATTCAGAAATTTCGGAAATTCGGATATTTCGGAAATTCGGATATTTCGGAATTAACAAATTTGTCAAAATTACCGTAGTTAAAAAATAAATTCGGAACTAAACGAATTGCACGTGTCTAGCGGCGCCCCTGCACCTCATATGGAGCGGAGCACCTCATATTGCCACTGGTCCAAAGTTACATGACAAGTCACACTAGTGTGGACGGAGCAGTGCTGCCAACTCTCAGTACTTACTGGCAGCCAGCAAAAAATGGGCACTCTTCTCCTGCCAGTGACAGGATAAAGTTGCCACCAAAAAATATGGCTGTGACGCTCGTTTTGGAACTGCGCATGCACAGTTTTAGTCCGGGGCCCACCGAGACTATCCAAGTGCCTGCTACAGTGTGTTTGAGTGGCGCCGGCAGGGGGGCGGGTCTGGTGGAGGAGGTGCCTGGGCGTGTTGTGTGATGTCATGGTGCAAGGGAGCCAAGCAGAGCAGCCGGAGCCTTGTGTGTGGGTCTGTGGGAGGGGAGCAAGGCAAGATGGAAGCGGGACTGTCGGTGCTATTTGGACTGGAGTGGTGTGAAGGGACCACCTGGTGTGGAGAGAGACTGTCACTGTGACTCAGGAGGGGGCGTGTCGTGTCGGTGATCTGTGCTGCTGCACACTGCTGTCAGTGTCACTGTGAGAGTCAGTTTCATGTGTGCGCCGCCCAGTCTAATTTCTTACCCTACTGGGTCCTGTCCCTGAGCTACTTACTTACTATATCCAAAATAAAATAAGAAGAATTTTTGTTTGCCTTAAAATGATTGTAAAGTCTATTTTTTTTAAATAAAAAAAATAACAAACATGTTATACTCATCTGTCTGTATAGTGGATTTGCACAGAGAAGCCCTGATCCTCCTCTTCTCAGATCCCTCTTAGCTGCTCCTGGCCCCTCCCTCCTGTCGAGTGCCCCCACAGCAAGCAGCTTGCTATGGGGGCACCCAAACTGATCTGCAGCTGCCTGTGTCAATTCAGACACGGAGCTGCGGTTCGGCCCCGCCCCCTCTATCTCCTAAATGGCTAACTGATTTTGATTGACAGCAGTGGGATCCAATGGCACCGCTGCTGTGTCTCAGCCAATAAGGAGGGAGAGTCCTGGACAGCAGAGGGGCTCAGGTAAGTATTAGGGGGGCTAAGGGGGGCTGCTGCACACAGAAGAAGGTTTTTTTATCTTAATGCATAGAATGCATTCATATAAAAAAAAACCTTTTGCCTTTACAACCCCTTTAATATCTACCTTAAATCACCAGGGCTCTAGATGGCCTTGTCCCAGCACTGGACTCTGATGGCAGTGCCGGGACAAGGCCATTTAAAGCCCAGGGTGAAAGTGCCAAACTGAGCCCCCCCCCAAGATGTATGAGCATTATGTGTTAGTAAACCCCCCCCCCCAAAAAAACTAAAATTCGCTCTCTCCCCAAATCCCCCCAGCACAGATCCCCCCAAAACAAATCACTCCTAGCACAAATCCTCTACTCCTCAATCCCGCCATCAACACAAATCCCCCCAATCACCTTTCCTAGCACCCCCCCAAATTTCTCCTCCTAGAACAATTCTTACCCCCTGTTACCCCCCATCTCCTTGTGGCGTCCCCCATCTCACATAATAACACCCAGGGCAGCCGCCCCCCTGCCCACCCCTTGTCCTGGCCCTTTGTTTATTGTACATGTTTGTTGTCTAAATACTGAAATTTGCACTTAAAACTGTAATTTTGTAACTTTTGTAACTGTCAGTAAAAACGTGGCTGTGCCAGTAAATTGTGGGTGTCGTGTCAGTAAATTACAATCTGGTAGGTTGGCAACACTGTGACAGAGCCGTAGCCTCCCTGACGGTATTCCGGAGTGTGGCTCGGGATTAATTTTCAGCACCATTAGCAGTAACCCTGAGCCACACTCAGGATTACATCTCAGGATCCTGGTGCAGTGTTATTTACCTTGTCCCCAGGATCCTGCGATGTCCCCCGCGGTGTCTGCGGGCTCTGTCCTCTGCCCAAAGCCTCCCTGTGCCAGGCTCCGTTCCCTGCGAGCGTCGCAATGCACGGGGGCGGAGCCTGGCGGCAAATTAAAAAAAATTATAAAAATCATAACACATACAGTACTGTAATCTTACAGATTACAGTACTGTATGAAATTATTTCACATCCCTTTTGTCCCCAGTGCTTTGTCCAATGCCCTGCATGCAGTTTTATATCATATATACTGTTCTTTCTGCCTGGAAACTTGAGATTGTCCATAGCAACCAAAAAGTGTCCCTTTACGTCAAAAGTGGCTTTAGACCAGCTAGAAAACAGCAATAGTACATTAGAACACTTACAGAATTGAGCGATAGTGAATTGTGGGGAAATTTATTTTATTATTATATATATATATATATATATATATATATATATATATATATATATATTTTTTTTTTATTTTTTTTTTATTTATTTTTTTAATTAGTTATATTTAATTATTATATTATCATTTATGATTTTGTGCTTCAAACTTCATCATACCCGGGATATCTACTAGACTCTGGTTTGGACAGATTTAAGTGTGTTATTGTTAAGAATTACAGGCCTACAATATAAAACGCCAAATTTCCATGCAAAATAATTGTACCGCTTTCAGCACCAAAAATCCGAAATAATCATCCCGCCAGGGAGGATAATCATTCCCTGCCTCTGTCTGAAACTAACAAAAAAAAGTTTTGTGTTTTAACCACTTCAGCCTCGGACGGATTTGCCCCCTTAATGACCAGGCCATTTTTTTTGCGATTCGGCACTGCGTCACTTTAACTGACAATTGCGCGGTGGTGCGACGCTGTACCCCAACAAATTTGATGTCCTGTTTTTACCACAAATAGAGCTTTCTTTTGGTGGGATTTGATCACCTATGCGTTTTTTATTTTTTTGCGATATAAACGAAAAAAAAGCGACAATTTTGAACACAAAACAATATTTTTTTACTTTTAACTATAATAAATATCCCCAAAAAATTTAAAAAAAAACACATTTCTTCATAAATTTAGGCCAATATGTATTCTTCTACACATTTTTGGTAAAAAAAATTGCGTATATTGATTGGTTTGCGCAAAAGTTATCGCGTCTACAAAATAGGGGATAGATTTTTGCATTTTTAATTTAAAAGAATTATTTTTTTTAATGGTAATAGTGGTGATCTGCGATTTTTAGCGGGACTGCAAAATTGCGGTGGACAAATCTGACCCCAAATTACACTTTTTGGGGACCAGTGACATTATTATTACATTGATCAATGCTACATACCTCCTAACTTTTTGAGATGAGAACGAGGGACACCTATTGGCAAAAGTATGTAGGCATAGGACACTCCCCCTGCCACGCCCCCTTAACCCGCAAGTGCTTTTTTACCACTACTATTCCTTTATATTGGCTTTCAAAATTTACAAATGCAGCAATTTAGAAATTGGATGAAAGGTTTAGCAATGAGAAACACTTTTTGAAAGATAAATGTGCATTTTATATACAACTATACAGCTCAGACCAAAATGAGGGACAAATGAGGAGGAAAGAGGGACAGAGGGTCATTGCTCCAAATCAGGGACAGCCCCTCGAAATCAGGGACAGTTGGGAGCTATGGTGATATAAAAATGCACTGATTAATGTATATATGACACTGGCAGGGAAGGGGTTAACACTGTGTTCCCTGGGTGTGTTCTAACTGTAGGGGGGACGAGCTCACTGGGACATGACAGAGATCACTGTTCCCGATCACTTGGAACAGAAGATTTCTGACATGTCCCCTGTCAGAACGGGGATCTGCCTTGTTCTGCCCTCTGTGCACAATGATCGTGGGCGGCCGGCGGACATCAAGTCCACCAGATCCGCACACACGCTCCCACGGGTCGCACCGGGCAAACGCGCGCCCGCAATCTCACACGTACGGACAGACATACAGGTACATCGGTTGCCGCAGGAGAGCTGACCCGTCACAGAAAAAGCACGGCGGACGGTCAGAAAGTGGTTAAATATACTTCAAGTCCTGACTGTAACAAATGAACAAAAATATATATTAAAAAAAGAAATTATGCATAACCACTAGGCATTTCCTTTAATTCAAAGTGAAATAAATCCCCGATAGATTCCCGCACCGAGCTCTGGCAGGTTTGATCCATTCTGCCTTAATTTTCAGCCCTATCAGAAGATATTAGTTGCCATCAATCAGAGATGCGCGCATCAAGATAAAAAACAAATGACATCAGCGCCTTGTAATTAAAGCTGACTGAAACACGATGATTTCTGGAGGAAAAGACGCGGCGAGTCAGGCAGGAATTGCTTTGCTGAACAAAATGTGCCGCGCCAAGCGGAATCCTTCTGGGTAATTCTGAGAAAAATGATTAAATAAGCATTTCCTCGCTGTTTATATACCAGTTAATAATGAGGACAGAGACAAATATACATAGAGTACAAAGAGTGCGAACCGCTGTTTTATGATTGTACAGACGCGGGAACAAATTCTACAGAGGCAAAAAGTCTCACAGATTGAAAAAAAGCGGCCAAAAAAAAAGCAATATCTCTTCCTGTCTGTCTTCCGTGCAGTTTAGGTTAAAGGGTAACTCCAACCAAAAGAAGATACATTGTTTAACCACTTCAGCTCCAGAAGGTTTTACCCCCTCCCCCCCTTCCTGACCAAGCCATTTTTTTCAATACGGCACTGCTTTACTTTAACTGAAAATTGCGCGGTCATGCGACGCTGTACCCAAATAAAATTGTTGTCCTTTTTTCCCACAAATAGAGCTTTCTTTTGGTGGTATTTGATCACCTCTGCGGTTTTTATTTTTTTGCGCTTTTAACAAAGAATGACAATTTTGAAAAAAAAAAAACAATATTTTTTGCTTTCTGCTATAAAACACATCTAATTAAAAAAAAAAATTAAAAAATCGAAATTCTTCATCAATTTAGGGCAATATGTATTCTGCTACATATTTTTGGTAAAAAAAAATCCCAATAAGCGTATATTGATTGGTTTGCGCAAAAGTAATCGCGTGTACAAACTATGGGGTATATTTTAGGAATTTGTATTTATTTATTTTTTACCAGTAATGGCGGCGATCAGCGACTTATGGCGGGGTTGCACTATTGCGACGGACAAATCAGACACCTAACTTACACTTTTGACACTTTTTTGGGGACCAGTGACACCAGTGACATCAATACAGTGATCAGTTTTAACAAAAACGAACTGTCACTGTACTAAATACACTGGCAGGGAAGGGGTCAACATTGAAAAGAATTATACACCATGATGACCACCCTGATTATGCAGGCAGACCACTGGGACCCTTGGATCCGTGAGACACCACATGAGACACGGGAAACAGGCTTGAATGTTTTCATAAGGTGTCTGATTTTATTGAGTACAACAGTAGCTTATATACAAGTAAAATAAAGAAGGGAGGGGCTGTGTTTTAATATATACGGGTCTAATGGTTATTCAAACTTACACTCAGTACTTTCTTATCATCAGTTAGACTGCTGACTAGATAACAAGAAATAGCTGATGACTTGCTGACACAGGATGTTGCTCTGGGAATCGGCTTAACCACAGTAACTCATAGGGTGTGGTTCTATGCAAACTGTTAGTTAAGCTGTTTATGGCAAAACTCATACATACAAAAGTTAATTTCACCTTTATTTTAAAAGGTTGGGAATCTAAAATGGAGTCACAGTTGTTTATACAGTCTCTTACAATCTCCTCTTGAGTCATGAACATGGCTTACTTTCTCTCCACGGTAACAAAATAAGATTTCTTATCATAGTACATGCTAAGGTAGGCTTTATTAGCAGCAGTGGGATCAGGGTTCGGGTAGCTCTAGCAATGATACACATTACAAGTTTGAAACATGCATATAAAAATAATATAAAAAGCAAAATCATTATAATAGTCATAGCAATGTCTTTCAGCCATGAAAATATTCCTCCAAAACTAAATTCACCTAATCCTTTGAAAGGAAGCCAATTCTTTGCTATGTCTCGTGCTTCTGTTTGTAATTTATCTACTTATTTTCTGTGTTGTGAGATTATGTCATAATAATCAGGTATTTCTATACTGGTATTATGTATCCAAGTACAACATTCATAGTCTTCAGTCATCTCACATAACCCTGTAAGGTCTGCACTCATACTTTCTATGGCTATGTCACAAAGTTCTAGTTGTATTCTGATTGCTCTTGTTTCCAAATGTAACTTAGTGATGTCTTCTGAATTTTTATCCAGTATTTCATCTAGTATCTTAGAATAATTATTTAATTTCTTCATCATATCAATCCCTCATCCCATCCATGAAGGAAACCAAGCCCATGCCATGTTCTGTTCAAGAAACAATTCTCACTTCATTCTATGCTTAAGAGGGTATCTTGGATGCATACTGGCCTCAAATAGGTGATCTCCCTTATTGTTACTCATTACTCCCATGATCGAGACTAAAGAGGCCAAATAACACCATCCTTGGACATAGAGGGGGACCCAAGGATAGCATACATGCCCACATCACACATAGACACTTTGTCCTAGTGCAAATGGTTTCTTAGCAATAAGCCCATGAGTGTCCTTCTTCTGTGCTGCAAGTGTGAATTGGTGTAGTATATCACTTACATTATCAGGGAGGGAAGAAAAATTAGACAAGGTGTTGTTTAAATCGGGATCAGATGTGTGGAACAGTGAACAGGAGGCGTTTTCCTTAGGTTTACATGTGGAAATGTTAAATATTGACCCACTGCATGTAGATGGGTTAGTCTGTGTCTCATTCCCTAAATTAAAACACCAGTCAGGGGAATGACTTCTACCCATTATTGGAAAAGTAACGGTGTTGTTTATACATAAACTTTATATGTTTGTTAAAACAACGGGAGGAGTTCCATTTAAAAAAAGGGTGATATTTAAAGGTACAGCCATAAGGGGAATACGGGCTGTACTAGGATGCAGTTTGCTACATATCCAACATTTCTCATACCCTGATTTCTGGGGCATAATTATATTTGAATTTCAAGTTTGTTTTGTCTGTAAAACTATCGGTTTTAATGCCTTTATTATCTGATTGTGTATCTCTCTTGTGTCTGGTATGTGAATTATCGGTGGTGTTATTGGGTAACCCACATATGCCTTTAAGGGCTCCTAAGTCCTCAGGATGATAAATACAATTAGTTATGATCCATGTAGGTAGGAACACCATCAGAGAGATTAGGAACAGGAGGCAAAATGCCTTCCCAGAAGTCTGTGGTGTAAAAAGCGAGGTCATCTTGTTCAGAGACTTTTTCACCTGCTTCACTCTCTTTTCGAGGATTTATTTCACCTGTTTCACCTCCTTTATCCTTGGCTTGCTTCTTAGGTGTTTTTTTCACCTTCTTCACATGACTGGCATGAATCCAGGACTGTTGTCCCTCGGTAAGGATTGCGGTACACGTGACTGCGATCACAGTGGTCGGGGGTCCAAACGGGTACTTTTGCTTCTTAGTACGATGCAGCTGTTGGACCACCACTACGTCTCCTACCTGGAAAGTGTGTGTAGGTTCCTGTGAAGAGAAAGGAGAGGTGTGAGCAACATTTCTTTCAACTCTGTCCAGAGTTTCAATGAGTTTCCTAATATACTCTCCCTTTATTACTTCTAGGTCCCCTCTTTCTAACATAAGTGGTTGTCTGGCCCACGGGGTGGGAAATGGCCTACCCATAAGCACCTCAAATAGAGAGTATCCTGTTTTCTTAGAGGGGGTCATTCTTATTTCAGTCAAAACTGCTGGTAGGACTTTCTGCCACTTATTATATGTGCCTCCTGTCTCTTTTCTTATTTTATCGTTAATGGCTCTGTTCATTCTCTCAACAATACCTGAACTCTGCAGATGGTAAGGTATATGAAATTTCCAATCAATCGTAAGTGCTTTCACTAAATCTTGGCACACTTTTGAAATAGGACCATTTTCCAAGGCAGGACCATTGTCAGAATTTATTTGGAGCGGGCATCCCCATCTAGGGATAATTTCCTGCATAAGGATATTTATAACTGTTTGTGCATCTTCTTTTGTGGTTACAAATGCTTCTGTCCATCTTGAGAACATAGGCATATGGGTGAAGTCAATCTGTAAATGTGTAAAAGGTGTGGATGGATATGTAAGGTGTTCATGTTTTGCCTTGTGTGGATTTCTTGGGTTGTTTCAGATGCATGTGATGCATCTGGCAAAATATGATTTGACCAAAGAGGGAAGACTGGGGATAAAGAAATCATTGTTCAATATTTCACATGTGACCTGCCAGCCTATGTGCCCTACCCCATGATACTGAGAAATAAATAAAGGTGCACTAGCTACAGGTATACATGGTCTCCCCCATTGACAGACAAGTCCAGTATCTGGGCTTTTCTGCACTCCTGCAATATTCCATTGTTGAATATCTGTGTCTGTAGCATATGTCTAAAGATCTGACAAGGTTTGGTCTAACAGGGGCATTTCAGGTGCAAGTGATGGCATTTGTATGGTAGCTTCTTGTTTAGAAGCTGCTTCCTTTGCTGCTTTATCAGCTAAGGCATTTCCTTTTGAAACATCATCTTGGTTTGTGGTATGTGCCTTGCATTGGAGGATGGCTATAGAGCGAGGCAATTTAATCGCTTCCTAAAGGCTGGACACTAACGTTGAATGTGAAATTGATTTGCCATCTGCTGCTATGTACCCTCTTCTTAACCAGATAATACCAAAATCGTGGACTACACCAAATGCGTATTTAGAATTAGTATAAATGTTCACATCTTGTCCTTCAAAGAGCTGGCATGCTCTTGTAAGGGCAATCAGTTCTGCAGCCTGTGCTGATTGAAATGGGGCTGGGTTTGCTTCGAGCACTACATCAGGCAACTGGACTACAGCATATCCTGCATGATGTGTTGTCATTTGGTCTAGAACAAGAACCACCAACAAAAACCCCAGGGATTGCAGTGGAAGACATATCTGCACGTGGAGTTGTGTCCTGGTGGATTATTTCAATGCATTCATGTTGAGGAACTACCGCATCGTCTTCTCCTTTTAGACCTAGTAACGCATTTAGGATCGGGGTTATGCCTGAAGTGGGTGAAGCATATTTTATTTCGAGATTTGGATTTGAGAGGAGAATAAGCTCGTATCCACTCAAACTTTGGGCTGACATATGTTGGGTATGAATATTTTTCAACAAAATGGATACATTATGAGTAGTATGTAAGGTGGTTGGATGTCCTAGAGTAAAAAAAGTAGCCATTTCTACTACCATAGCACAGGATGCCAAAGCTCTGAGACACGCCAGCATGCCCTGTAGCGACATTGGCACTACTCTTGAAAAAAATACAATAGGGTGGAGTTTTCCTCCATGTTCCTGCACCAGGACTCCCGCCATTGTTTAACAATTGTCCCTGGCAAACAAGTGAAACATCATGCCATAATCGTGCAATCCATGGTCAGGGGCCGTTACCATTGTTGTCTTAAGGTACACAAATGCATCACACATTTCATCTGTCCATTTTACACAATCTGGCAAGTCTATGCCTGTGGTTTGCCTCAGAAGGTTATCATAAAAAGAGCAGTCAGGTATCCATTGGCGGCAGTAACCAATCATACCAAGAAAAGATGGAATATCTTTCTTTGCCAGTGGGCGGGGCAGACCCACGAGAGCCACAGCACTCTTGTGACTGACTCTTCTTTCTCCTTTTGTGAGGGTAAAACCACAGTATTTAACAGTCTCTTGACACCATTGCAATTAGTCTTTACCATCCTCTCTGCTGGTAACCTGGGTCAGACTGCATAGCAACAAATCAACATACTGTAATAGGACTGAACCATGGCAGGGAGTCCAGGACCGCTGGGTTGCCTGGAGTACAAGTGAATAGACTACAGAGGAGTCTACATACCCTTGGGGTATTCTGCACCAGGTCATCTGGCAATTTCTAAAAGAAAATGCAAGAATAGGCAACCTCACTAGAGGTTGGTCATCAAAGGAGTGAGACACAAGAGGAAATGCTGTTTCGGTTGGGTCCACTGGATTGGAAACCTTGGACCAGGAGCTGGTTGACTCTGGGATCTTTGAGGACCAGGATTGGTATTATTCAAGGGCTGTTGATTATTTGGGTCGTAGATCTCATAAGGACATTGATTCCTCCAGTGATCTTCAACTCCACAATTGAAGCATCTGGTTCTAGAGGGAGGGGGGCCTCGGGAAAAACTTCTCCCTCTGCCTCTTCCTCTACCCCTTCCTCTACCCCACTGCCTCCCATTCCCAGAATTATCCTGAGGTCTCTTATCCCCATTGATTTTGTGGGCCAATCAGAAATCATCTGCTTCACCATTAGGCCGTGATGTGGTTTAAGGTTGCTAATGAAAGTTTGGATCAATAAACTTTGCATATTTGCCAATGTGGATAATCCAGCTTCCTGGGTCCATACATCTACAAACCTTTTCCATAATTCTAATACACTTTCTCCAGATTTCTGTTTACATGCGATGGCAGTGGGGAGAGAAGTCCTATTTTTAAAAGCATTTTTTAATTCTGCCTCCAATTGGTCCCACATTATGGTTCTGCCCCTGTATTAAGACTATACTGATCTGCACGAACATTATTTGCTTCTATCATTGAAATACTGGGAACCTTTGTCCAATCAAAGGCAGCTGTATGCCCAATCACCCCATCAACAATCAATTGCATATCTTCCTGTGTATAATTTCCACCATTACAAGCCTTTTTTAAGTAACTCAGTGTAGTAGATGATGATTGAGTGGGTTTAGGACAGTGTTTAATAATGCGATTTATATCTTCAATGTCAATTACCTTTTTAAGCATGTCATTTCCTACAGTCATAAAAGGAGCCTGCATGCTGTTTGGGCTTAAAAAATTTACAATAGCACCTCCGACAGCTTTGGTCATTCCTATCATGTCAAGATCATCTTCCTCATCTTTCTTTTCTACTATAACAGCGGGGGGGATTGGGTAGTTGATGTGTGGCCCTCTGTTGCTCCTTCTGAGGCACTATCCCTATCCTCAGAATCTTGTGAAGCTTGTCTTTGTGGGGTGGTGGGTGCCTGTGTAGTTTGTACCGCTGGCTGTTGTGTCTGTGGAGGTGCTTGTTGTTGTGGCGGAGCCTCTGGGGCACCTGGTGGAGGGGCTCTTTGGTGGGTGGCATGATATCCAGCAAGAAGATCTATCTCATCCTTGCTGAGGCTAGGATAGATCTGACTGGTGTAAGGTGGTGGGGATACATGAGAGAAAGGCAAAGGTTGAGCCGTGGGATCGGGTCTCTTGACCTCAGATTCCTTCCTATGTTTAAGGTCATACTCTTCCCTAGTTAAACAATTCTTTGCTTTCTTCTGTTTCTTATTATCCCTCTGAAACCAGTATGGGGCAAATAGGCCAATTTTCCTCTCCTTCTTTCATGTATTTCATATCCCACAGAGGGTCTCCTGAAAACCATTGGAAAGCCTTCATGTCACCAAGACATAAACCTTTCACCATATCCATATGAAATTCATCATTATTTCCATCTCGGGGGAAGGAATTACTACTATGAATAGTTTCAGTCCACCCTGCTAAATTTGACACCCAAGGATTATAAATTCATAATCAGTACCACAAACCCTAGCAACATAATTCTTACAAGTTTCCCCGGGGTTAGGGGGAGGCGGATATTACAGTGAACGAGAGGCTGTCTTACCTTAGAGCTGTCTTACCTTACAGCTTCTTCCACACAACAAATTATCTTATACTTCTATGCGACAGAAAGACAAAGCAAACAGAGGTTTGGGTCACGGTGGTGGTTACCCCATAAACTCTTTCTCTCCTTCCCAAAAGGAGTTACAGTACTGTTTTGTCTAATGTTAATGAATCCTCTCTCTAGGACTCTCAGGTCACACACTTTAAGGCGTGGTCCTTCTCCTTTCTATATAAATTTTAAGGGACTAAAGCTTTATCAGAGCCGAGGCAAGAAAATTATTTGTCAAAATAAGACTAAAGTTTACTTACCACTAGGGATGAGCTTCGTGTTCGAGTCGAACCCATGTTCGACTCGAACATCGGCTGTTCGACCGTTCGTCGAATTGCGAACGATATGGGCCGTTCGCGCCAAATTTGTGTGGCGCGTCATGGCCCATAATTCACTGCGGCATCGCAGTGCATTGCTGGCTGATGATTGGCCAAGCATGCACTATGACCCGCATGCTTGGCCAATCACAGCGCCGCCTGAACAGAGAGCCGTAATTGGCCAGAGCCAAGGAGACTTTGGCCAATTATGGCTCAGGGGATTTAGTACACGCCCCACACTATATAAGGCCGCCTGCACGGCGGCCCTGTGTAGTGTGTGTTCCGGTGTGCTGAGAGATAGAGAGAGAGAGAGACAGTGTCATTTCATTTGAGTTAGATAGATTAGGCAGAACAGTCAGTCAGTTAGCTGCACTTACAGTGTATTGTGTATATATATGCATCCCAGGTGTTGCATATATACATATACACTGTATTCAGTTTAGCTAGATCCGTTCCTGTTATCTTCTAGACTATTTACATTTAGTGCAGTGCGTCCTGCTCACAGTGTTCAGCTAGATCCGTTCCTGTTATCTTCTAGACTATTTACATTTAGTGCAGTGCGTCCTGCTCACAGTGTTCAGCTAGATCCGTTCCTGTTATCTTCTAGACTATTTACATTTAGTGCAGTGCGTCCTGCTCACAGTGTTCAGCTAGATCCGTTCCTGTTATCTTCTAGACTATTTACATTTAGTGCAGTGCGTCCTGCTCACAGTGTTCAGCTAGATCCGTTCCTGTTATCTTCTAGACTATTTACATTTAGTGCAGTGCGTCCTGCTCACAGCGTTCAGCTAGATCCGTTCCTGTTATCTTCTAGACTATTTACATTTAGTGCAGTGCGTCCTGCTCACAGTGTTCAGTTAGATCCGTTCCTGTTATCTTCCTACTGACAGGCAGGTTTGTCTGGTTACAGTATATAAAGCTACCTGAAGAAAATTACTGGTGTTCTATTTGATCCTATTAGTACCACGGTCAGGCAGCTAGACTATTTACATTTAGTACAGTGCGTCCTGCTCACAGTGTTCAGCTAGATCCGTTCCTGTTATCTTCCTACTGACAGGCAGGCTTGTCTGGTTACAGTATATAAAGCTACCTGAAGAAAATTACTGGTGTTCTATTTGATCCTATTAGTACCACGGTCAGGCAGCTAGACTATTTACATTTAGTACAGTGCGTCCTGCTCACAGTGTTCAGCTAGATCTGTTCCTGTTATCTTCCTACTGACAGGCAGGCTTGTCTGGTTACAGTATATAAAGCTACCTGAAGAAAATTACTGGTGTTCTATTTGATCCTATTAGTACCACGGTCAGGCAGCTAGACTATTTACATTTAGTACAGTGCGTCCTGCTCACAGTGTTCAGCTAGATCCGTTCCTGTTATCTTCCTACTGACAGGCAGGCTTGTCTGGTTACAGTATATAAAGCTACCTGAAGAAAATTACTGGTGTTCTATTTGATCCTATTAGTACCACGGTCAGGCAGCTAGACTATTTACATTTAGTACAGTGCGTCCTGTTTACAGTGTTCAGCTAGATCCGTTCCTGTTATCTTCCTACTGACAGGCAGGCTTGTCTGGTTACAGTATATAAAGCTACCTGAAGAAAATTACTGGTGTTCTATTTGATCCTATTAGTACCACGGTCAGGCAGCTAGACTATTTACATTTAGTACAGTGCGTCCTGCTCACAGTGTTCAGCTAGATCCGTTCCTGTTATCTTCCTACTGACAGGCAGGCTTGTCTGGTTACAGCATATAAAGCTAAGAAAATTACTGGTGTTCTATCCCAGCTTAGTGCAGCTACAGGCCATTAGTATGTCTGGAAGGTCAAGAAGGAGAGGCAGACAGTCACAAGCCAATAAGAGAGGGCAAGCAGGCTCTGTGTCTAGTGCTGGTCGTGGAGACGGTGCATCCTCATCAGCACGTGGCCATGGGACACGCTTGGCCTTTTTTTCGGCAGCTGGCCGTGTTGAGCCGCAACATGCGGAAGACTTGGTCGAGTGGATGACCAAGCCGTCCTCATCCTCCTCATCCTCTCTCACCCATGCCCAGGGTGCTTTGTCTGGCAAAGCAGCGGCCTCTTCCCTCAGCTCAATGTCATCAGTGACTCTTTCCCTAGCTCCACCATGTCCTCCTGAGGAGTCCCTCGAACTGTTTGACCACAGTGTTGGGTACATGCTCCAGGAGGATGCCCAGCGTTTGGAAGGCTCTGATGATGATACTGAGCTCGATGAAGGCAGTAACATGAGCACGGACAGAGGGGGTGCCCAAGAAGGACAGAAATCTGGCAGTCATGCTCCCCCTGCTGCAGCATACTGCCAGGTTTGCTCCAGTGATGAGGAGGGAGGGGATGATGAGGTCACTGACTCAACGTGGGTGCCTGATAGGAGAGAGGAGGAGGAGGAGGAGGCGGCACATCACCAACGAGGCAGGATGCCCTCCAGGGGCCAGCCTAAGGGCAGCACATTGACTGCATCACACCCCAAAGCTCCACATGTGCAGGGCGCTGCAGTCTCTGCGCGTTATTCAAAAAGTTCTTTGGTGTGGGCCTTTTTTGAGACGAGTGCATCAGATCGCACCGCTGCTATTTGCAACATATGTCTCAAGCGTATCTCGCGTGGCCAAAACATCTCCCGCTTGGGTACCACATGCTTGACCAGACATATGTTGACCTGCCATGCAGTTCGTTGGCAAGCGTATCTAAAAGACCCACACCAAAGAACAAAGAGGATCTCTCCTTGCTCCTCATCAGCTGAGATTTCCAACCCCACTAGACCTCCAGTCCTCTCTGAGACCTGCAGTGAGAGGAATGAAGGTGTAGAATTAGGTGTGTCACAGCCAAGTACTTGTGGGCAATCTGCTTTTGGTACACCGACATCAGATTGTACCAGGCAAATTTCCCTGCCCCAGCTGCTGCACCGCCGAAAGAAGTTTGCTCCCAGCCATCCACATGCCCAGCGGTTGAATGCTAGCTTGGCAAAATTGCTAGCACTTCAACTGCTGCCTTTTCAGTTGGTAGACTCTGCCCCCTTCCGTGAGTTTGTGGAATGTGCGGTTCCTCAGTGGCAGGTACCCAAACGCCACTTTTTCTCACGGAAGGCGATTCCGGCTCTCTACCGGCATGTGGAAGGCAATGTCCATGCCTCGCTGGACAGGGCGGTCAGCGGTAAGGTGCATATTACCGCTGACTCATGGTCCAGCAGGCATGGACAGGGGCGTTACCTAAGTTTCACGGCGCATTGGGTGACTCTGCTGGCAGCTGGGAAGGATGCAGGACAAGGTGCAGTAGTGTTGGAGGTTGTTCCGCCACCACGCCTCCAAAATGCTGATTGTGACACACCTCTCTCCTCCACCCCCTCCTCTTCTTCTTCCTCCATGACCTCTTCCTCGGAACCAGCGGTGCTCCGTAGTCGTTCAAGGGGCTACGCAAGTACGCAGGCCAAAAGATGCCATGCGGTGCTTGAGCTGGTGTGCTTGGGGGACAGGAGCCACACTGGGGCAGAGGTTCTGTCAGCTCTGCAGGGGCAGGTTCAGAGGTGGTTGACGCCATGCCAACTTAAGGCAGGAATGGTGGTTTGCGACAATGGCACCAACCTCCTCTCTGCCCTCCGACAGGGACAAATGACCCATGTGCCCTGTTTGGCTCACATCCTTAACTTGGTGGTGCAGCAGTTCTTGGGCAGGTACCCGGGCTTACAGGATGTCCTGAGGCAGGCCAGGAAAGTCTGTGTGCATTTCCGCTGGTCATATAATGCCAGTGCTCGGCTGACGGACCTCCAAAAGGAGTTTAACCTGCCCAAGAACCGCCTAATCTGTGACATGCCCACCAGGTGGAACTCAACGTTGGCCATGCTGCAGCGGCTGCACACTCAGCAGAGGGCCATCAATGAGTACCTGTGCGACTATGGCACCAGGACAGGGTCAGGGGAGCTTGGTTTTTTTTCCCCACTGGCTGATCAGGGATGCATGCACTGTCCTGTCACCATTCGAGGAGGCCACGAGGATGGTGAGCAGTGACAGTGCATGCATCAGTGACACTGTCCCCCTTGTCCACCTGTTGGAGCACACGCTGCGTGGAATAATGGACAGGGCACTTGAGGCAGAACAGAGGCAGGAAGAGGAGGACTTCCTTAGCTCTCAAGGCCCCCTTTATCCAGACAGTGTTCCTGCGTGCCCGCCGATCACACAGGAAGAGGACGAGGAGGAGGAGGAGGAGGAGGAGGAAGATTGTGTCAGTATGGAGGTGGAGCCTGGCACTCAGCATCAGCAGCAGTCTTTAAGGGATCAGTCCCAAGAAACACATGGACTTGTACGTGGCTGGGAGGAGGTGGCTGCGGACGTTGTCGTCCTTAGTGACCCAGAGGACTCCGGACCGAATGCCTCAGCAAACCTACACTGCATGGCCTCCCTGATCCTGCAAAGCCTGCGTAAGGATCCTCGTATTCGTGGTATCAAGGAGAAGGACCAATACTGGCTGGCAACCCTCCTTGATCCACGTTACAAGGGTAAGGTTGCGGACCTTATCTTGCCATCGCAGAGGGAGCAGAGGATGAAACATCTTCGGGAGGCCTTGCAGAAAGGTCTGTGCAATGCGTTCCCAGAGACTGGGAGGTTACAAACTCCTGTTTCTGGACAACGTGTTGCTGAGGCTTCGGTCAGTCAAAGAAGGAGCGGTGGAGAAGGTGGCCGTCTGACCGATGCGTTCAGACAATTTTTTGGTCCGCAGCCCCAAGGTATGATCGGTTCCAGCAACCATCGCCAGCGTCTGTTTTACATGGTGCAGGAATACCTAGGGGCAAGATCAGACTTGGACACCTTTCCCACCGAAAATCCTCTGGGTTACTGGGTCTTGAGGATGGATCACTGGCCAGAGCTTGCACAGTATGCAATTGAGCTACTGGCCTGTCCTGCATCCAGCGTTCTTTCGGAACGCACATTCAGTGCTGCTGGAGGCGTGGTAACCGATCACAGGGTGCGTCTGTCCACCGACTCGGTCGATCGGCTGACCTTCATAAAAATGAATCAGTCTTGGATCACCACCAGCTTGTAATGTACAAGTGAATGTGAGAGATGACATCACTGAGGGAGCTAGAGAGGAGGTGGAATCCTTATGGGTAGAGCTCCAAAGGGATAAAGCTAAGGGGAAAATAATACTGGGAGTATGCTATAGGCCCCCAAACCTGAGGGAGGAAGTGGAGACGGATCTCCTATCACAAATTGGAGTAGCAGCAAGGATGGGAAGTGTGATCATAATGGGGGATTTTAATTATCCAGACATAGATTGGGCGGAGGGAACCGCGCATTCATTCAAGGCTCGCCAGTTCCTTAATGTCTTGCAGGACAATTTTATGGGTCAGATGGTAGACGCACCAACTAGAAATAAAACATTACTGGATCTACTGATTACCAACAATACAGACCTGATCACGGATGTGGAAATGCGGGGCAATTTAGGTAACAGCGATCACAGGACAATTAGTTTCAGTATAAATCACATAAATAGGAAACACAAAGGGAATACAAAGACACTGAATTTCAAAAGAGCCAACTTCCCTAAACTACAAACCTTGCTAAAAGGCATAAACTGGGATAAAATATTAGAAACAAAGAATACGGAGGAGAGATGGGTTTGCTTTAAGAGCATATTAAATAAGGGCATTAGCCAATGTATCCCATTGGGTAATAAATTTAAAAGAACGAACAAAAGTCCTGGATGGCTTAACTCCAATGTAAAAATGCATATAAAAGCAAAGGAGAAGGCCTTCAAAAAATACAAGGTTGAGGGATCATCCTCAGCATTCAGACTTTATAAAGAATGCAACAGGATATGTAAAGGTGCAATTAGGACAGCTAAGATAGAACATGAAAGACACATAGCGGAGGAGAGCAAAAAAAATCCCAAGAAATTCTTTAAGTATGTAAACAGTAAAAAAGGGAGGACAGACCATATTGGCCCCATAAAGAATGAGAAAGGACATCTGGTTACAAAGGATGGGGAGATGGCGAAGGTATTGAATTTATTCTTCTCCTCAGTCTTCACGAGTGAATCGGGGGGCTTCAGTAACCAAAACTGCAGTGTTTATCCTCATGACACAACACAGGAAGCACCTCCATGGTTAACAGAGGACGGAATTAAAATTAGACTTGAGAAACTTAACATTAATAAATCACCGGGACCAGATGGCTTGCATCCGAGGGTACTTAGGGAACTCAGTCAAGTGATTGCCAGACCGTTGTTCCTAATTTTTACAGATAGTCTACTGACTGGAATGGTACCAGCTGATTGGAGAAAAGCCAATGTAGCTCCTATATTTAAAAAGGGCCCGAAATACATCCCTGGGAATTACAGACCAGTTAGCCTAACATCGATAGTATGTAAACTCTTGGAGGGGATGATAAGGGACTATATACAGGATTTTAGTAATACGAACGATATCATTAGCAGTAATCAGCATGGATTCATGAAGAATCGTTCTTGCCAAACCAATCTATTAACCTTCTATGAGGAGGTGAGTTGCCATCTAGATAAAGGAAGGCCTGTAGACGTGGTGTATCTGGATTTTGCAAAAGCATTTGACACAGTTCCCCATAAACGTTTACTGTACAAAATAAGGTCTGTTGGCATGGACCATAGGGTGAGTACATGGATTGAAAACTGGCTACAAGGGCGAGTTCAGAGGGTGGTGATAAATGGGGAGTACTCAGAATGGTCAGGGGTGGGTAGTGGGGTTCCCCAAGGTTCTGTGCTGGGTCCAATCCTATTTAATTTGTTCATAAACGATCTGGAGGTTGGGATAAATAGTTCAATATCTGTATTTGCAGACGATACTAAGCTAAGCAGGGCAATAACTTCTCCGCAGGACGTGGAAACCTTGCAAAAAGACCTGAACAAATTAATGGGGTGGGCGACTACATGGCAAATGAGGTTCAATGTAGAAAAATGTAAAATAATGCATTTGGGTGGCAAAAATATGAATGCAATCTATACACTGGGGGGAGAACCTCTGGGGGAATCTAGGATGGAAAAGGACCTGGGGGTCCTAGTAGATGATAGGCTCAGCAATGGCAGGCAATGCCAAGCTGCTGCTAACAAAGCAAACAGAATATTGGCATGCATTAAAAGGGGGATCAACTCCAGAGATAAAACGATAATTCTCCCGCTCTACAAAACTCTGGTCCGGCCGCACCTAGAGTATGCGGTCCAGTTCTGGGCACCAGTCCTCAGGAGGGATGTACTGGAAATGGAGCGAGTACAAAGAAGGGCAACAAAGCTAATAAAGGGTCTGGAGGATATTAGTTATGAGGAAAGGTTGCGAGCACTGAACTTATTCTCTCTGGAGAAGAGACGCTTGAGAGGGGATATGATTTCAATTTACAAATACCGGACTGGTGACCCCTCAATAGGGATAAAACTTTTTCGCAGAAGAGAGTTTACCAAGACTCGTGGCCACTCATTAAAATTAGAAGAAAAGAGGTTTAATCTTAAACTACGTAGAGGGTTCTTTACTGTAAGAGCGGCAAGGATGTGGAATTCCCTTCCACAGGCGGTGGTCTCAGCGGGGAGCATTGATAGCTTCAAGAAACTATTAGATAAGCACCTGAATGACCACAACATACAGGGATATACAATGCAATACTGACACATAATCACACACATAGGTTGGACTTGATGGACT
Organism: Lithobates septentrionalis; assembly: GCA_037952835.1. NCBI lineage: Eukaryota > Metazoa > Chordata > Amphibia > Anura > Ranidae > Lithobates > Lithobates septentrionalis. The sequence continues at coordinate 2,057,280 of JBBDGP010001333.1, read as the reverse complement.
TGTGTCTTTTTTCAACCTCACCTACTATGTAACTATGTAAGCTACCAAGCACCTGATGCTGATGTAACCGAATAATTTTTTTTGAAATCTCAGATCCCTTCAAAGACTGCCTATGCTGATGCTGATTGACTATCCCTGAGTAATTATCCTCTTCCTCCTCAATCATCACGCTGATAGCTTGTAAGAACATTTTTGGTTCTGGGCGCCACCACCAGTGCCTAAGGCACAATTTTTCAGCCCCTGTTTAACAGGGGCGTGTAATTACAATTTTTGATGTAATACTTTGCAGCAGGGCTCGTTCCTGCATTCCAACTAGAGTGTCTGTGAGGGGTTGCAGTGTTGTGGCACCAGCACCAGTGCCTAAGGCCCAATTTTTCTGCCCCTGTCTAACAGGGGCGTGTAATTACAATTTTTGATGCAATACTTTGCAGCAGGGCTCGTTCCTGCATTCCAACTAGAGTGTCTGTGAGGGGTTGCAGTGTTGTGGCACCAGCACCAGTGCCTAAGGCCCAATTTTTCTGCCCCTGTCTAACAGGGGCGTGTAATTACAATTTTTGATGCAATACTTTGCAGCAGGGCTCGTTCCTGCGTTCCAACTAGAGTGTCTGTGAGGGGTTGCAGTGTTGTGGCACCAGCACCAGTGCCTAAGGCCTAATTTTTCAGCTCCTGTTCAACAGGGGCATGTAATTACAATTCTTGATCTAATATTTCACAGCAGGGTCCTGTGAGGGCTTACAGTGTTGTGGCCACAGCAACACCTAAGGCCCAAATTTCTGCTGAGTATATAGGGCAGGACCCTACTTTCAAACATCTAACTTACAAACGACTCCTACTTGCAAACGGAAGGAGACAACAGGAAGTGAGATGAAATCTACCCCTAGGAAGGGAAATTCTCTCCTGTAAGAGTTAATATGGGAAAACAATTTCTCCTTTCCACTGATGCTTTCCAATCCTTGTTCCACAAAAAAAACCCAAATTTTCAAAAAACATTTTTCATTGGGACAAAAAGTGAGGTGAAATCTTCTGAAGAGGAGGAAAGACAGCAAAACAAATGTCACAGGGGTGATAACCCTTCCCTATGTTTTCCAAAAAGCTTAAAAAAGATTTTTTGGCTGGAGCTAAACACGTTAAAAATGTACCCGTTCAAAATTACAAAGAGATTCTACTTAACAACAAACCTACAGTCCCTGTCTTGTTTGCACCGCCTGTATACTGCTGTTCAGAGTATATAGGGCCTTTCCTTATTTTAATTTGGGTGCGGGGTTCCCCTTAATATCCATACAAGACCCAAAGGGCCTGGTAATGGACTGGGGGGTACCCATGCCGTTTGTCTCACTGATTTTCATCCATATTGCCATGACCCGACATGACATTAAACCCGCAAGCAGTTTTAAATGAGATTTTTTCCTTTAAAAATGACATTTGGTGCAGGGACTGTTATAAACACGGGAAACACGCGTCACTTTACAGGCATACTATAGACACCCCCCAGGTACGATATTTAAAGGAATATTTCACTTTTTTTTTTTACTTTAAGCATCATTAAAATCACTGCTCCCGAAAAAACGGCCGTTTTTAAAAGTTTTTTGGGGTTCTAACGTTCGTGCGAACTTTCGGTCCGTTCGCAGGTTCTGGTGCGAACCGAACCGGGGGGGTGTTCGGCTCATCCGTACTTACCACGTATGATTGCTTTATCCCGGACGAGTCCCCATGTGAGAGGAACTATACACCTTGACGACCACCCTGGTTATGCAGGCAGGCCACCGGGACCCTCGTATCCATAAGACACCACATGAGACACGGGAAACAGGCTTGTGTGTTTTCATAAGGTGTCTGATTTTATTGAGTACAACAGTAGCGTATATACAAGTAAAACAAAGAAGGGAGGGGCTGCGTGGTAATATATACGTGTCTAATGCCGTGTACACATGGGCGGACTTTGCGACCGGACTAGTCCGACGGACCGAATCCGGCGGACAATCCAACCGTGTGTGGGCTCCATTGGACCTGCAGGGGACTTTTTTGGTCGAAAATCTGACGGACTTTAGATTTGGAACATGTTTCAAATTTGTCCGACGGACTCGAGTTCAGTCAAAAAATCTGCTCGTCTGTATGCTAGTCCGATGGACGAAAACCCACGCTGGGGCAGCTATTGGCTACTGACTATCAACTTCTTTATTTTTGTCCAGTCGTATGTCATCACGTACGAATCCGTCGGACTTTGTTGTGATCTTGTGTAGGCAAGTCCGTTCATTCAAAAGTCCATCGGAAGTCCGTCAAAAGTCCGTCGGACTAGTCTGGTCGAAAAGTCCACCCGTGTGTACGCGGCATAAGGGTTATACAAACTTACACTCAGTACTTTCTTATCATTAAGATGAGCACAATCGTGAGAGAATGTGTGGGTGATTCCGCGCAACACAAATGTATAAATAAATGAATGGACTGCACAACTTCAAAGTGAGTAAGCAATCTCCTAAAGGAGTAGAGCAATACATTAACCATAAAAATAAACCGTAAAAATGCAGCCAAGGTGAATAAAGTGCTAACCGATAAAAGTCATTAACAAACACAAATCAAGAAAAAATGTGACTGGTGAGTGAACATGCGTTGCTAGGTGATCTGGTGACTGTTCGTGGTAGCGGTTACCCACTCGGGGCTCCCAGAACTCTCACCTCTATGGCACAATCAAAGTGCCTGTGTGTTTCCAGTGGGTCTGTGGTTCCGCTGGTGCAGTAGTGATGGTGCAGTAGTGATGTCCTTGTAACTTGCAGTATGTAGGGAGGACCAAAAGGGCATTAGTATATAGCTTCTTTATCTTTAATCCTTGTCGTCTGCTTTACATTTTAGGCTTGGGCCCTCCTGTTTTATGGTGGTTCCTTTATCTGTGCGGCTGCTGTGCACACACCGGTGTGTGCACAGCAGCCGCACAGATAAAGGAACCACCATAAAACAGGAGGGCCCAAGCCTAAAATGTAAAGCAGACGACAAGGATTAAAGATAAAGAAGCTATATACTAATGCCCTTTTGGTCCTCCCTACATACTGCAAGTTACAAGGACATCACTACTGCACCATCACTACTGCACCAGCGGAACCACAGACCCACTGGAAACACACAGGCACTTTGATTGTGCCATAGAGGTGAGAGTTCTGGGAGCCCCGAGTGGGTAACCGCTACCACGAACAGTCACCAGATCACCTAGCAACGCATGTTCACTCACCAGTCACATTTTTTCTTGATTTGTGTTTGTTAATGACTTTTATCGGTTAGCACTTTATTCACCTTGGCTGCATTTTTACGGTTTATTTTTATGGTTAATGTATTGCTCTACTCCTTTAGGAGATTGCTTACTCACTTTGAAGTTGTGCAGTCCATTCATTTATTTATACATTTGTGTTGCGCGGAATCACCCACACATTCTCTCACGATTGTGCTCATCTTAGTTTATTATTAGTGTTAAGTGTTCACTATTTGATTTTGCAGCATCACTAAGAATACACCTACATCATTTTTCTCATTTTACCACTGAGTTCTATTTAGTAGCGCAGAAGTCTTTCGTTTTAGATTTTTTACACTTTCTTATCATGAGTTATGCCGCGTACACACGGTCGGACTTTTCGTCTACAAAAGTCCAACGGACGCTGACGGACTAAAGCTGGCTGGTAATCCGATCGTGTGTGGGCTTCTCCGGACTTTCAACATACTTTTTTAGCCTCAAATCCGACGTACTTTAGATTTGAAACATGCTTCAAATCTTTACTTCGTAACTACGACGGACCCCGAAATCCGCTCGTCTGTGTGCTAGTCCGACGGACAAAAAGCCACGCTAGGGCACCTATTGGCTACTGGCTATGAACTTCCTTATTTTAGTCCGGTGTACGTCATCATGTAAGAATTCGATGGACTTTTGTGTGATCGTGTGTAGGCAAGTCTGTTCGTTAGAAAGTCCGCCGCAAGTCCGTCGAAAGTCCGCCGAAAGTCTGCCGGAAGTCTGTCGGACAGGCTGTCTGACTTTTGTAGACGAAAAGTCCGACCGTGTGTACGCGGCATTAGACTGCTCACTAGATAACAAGAAATAGCTAATGACTTGCTGACACAGGATGTCGCTCTGGGAAACGGCTTAATCACAGTAACTCATAGGGTGTGGTTCTATGCCAACTGTTAGTTAAGCTGTTTATGGCAAAACTCATACATACACAAGTTCATTTCTACTTTATGTAAAATAGAGGGGAATCTAAAATGGAGTCACAGTTGTTTATACATTCTCTTACAAACATCAGGGGCGATCAAAGGGTTAAATGTGTCCCTAGGGTATGCTTACTAACTGTGTGGGTGGAGGTGCTTGTACTGTGGGAAGGCAAAGATCCATGTTCCTGCTTAGCAGGAACACAGGATCCCTGCCTTCCCTTATCACAGAAGGGCGATCTGCCTTGTTTGCATAGGCAGATCGCCATTCTGCCTGTGTCCCGAATGATCGGTGGGTTCCGGCGCACATCGCATCTGCCAGACTGATTGGCTCCTGCTGTGTCCAATCACAGCAGGAGCAGGTCACCGGTGGTGCCAGACCCGGAAGTGCCAAATCACGTACAGGATCGTGATTCTGCCCAGAGTGGCCGCCCTGCCGCAGTAAGGCTTAATGTACATGGGACGTTTTACAACCTCCCCGGAACGATTTAACTTGACAGATAGTAAACTACATTTAAAAATGTCGGCTTTGCTGCGTTTACATGCCGCGTTTAGCCAAGTTTGCGTTTGGGAAAGTTTTTAACTTTTTTATTTTGTATTTTTTCAAATAGTTAAAAATGTATCTCCAATAAAAACGCCTGTAAATGAAACGCAGCTAAGCGCGAGTTACCGCGTTTACAAGCTGTTACAGGCATTTGGGGTTTCAAATGCCTCTGAACATCGATCCTGAACGCATTTTTTTGCTTTCTAAAAAATGCTTCTAAACTCAAATGACTGGAAACGACTATAAACGACCCTGTGTATATGTACTGATGATAAGATAACATAGAGGAGAGTTCAGGGGCAGCTGAAATAAACGCCCAACTGCTCCTAAACGTCTGTTTACCAGCAGCAGTGTACTGTACAAGAGGCCTTATGCCGCGTACACACGACCGGACTTTACGGCCTACTTGGTCTGACGGACCGGAGTCCGTAAGGCCCCTTTTACACTGGGGCGGTGGGGGCGTCGGCTTTAAAACAGCGATATTTTTAGCGCTGCTTTACCGTCGTTTTTGCGGCGGTATTCGGTCGCTAGCGGTTTTAACCCCAGCTGGCGGCCGAAAAGGGGTTAAAACCGCTCACATAGCGCGGCTATAGCCGCGGTATTGCCGCGGTACAGCCGCGCTGCCCCATTGATTTCAATGGGCAGGAGTGGTTTAGGAGCGGTGAATACACCGCTCCTTCACCGCTCCAAAGATGCGGTTTGCAGGAGTTTTTTTTTTCTCCTGCCAGCGCACCGGTTCAGTGTGAAAGCCCTCGGGGCTTTCACACTGAACAAACAGTAGTGGCAGTTTTAGGTCGGTTTGCAGGCGCTATTTTTAGCGCAATAACGCCTACAAACCGCCCCAGTGTGAAAGGGGCCTTAGACAATTCGATCGTGTGTGGGGCTCCAGCTGACTTTTTTCCACCCAAAAGACCTAGAAATTAAACATGTTTCAAATCTTTCCGACGGACTCGAGTCTGGTCGAAAAGTCTGCTCGTCTGTATGCTAGTCCGACGGACAAAAACCAATGCTAGGGCAGCTATTGGCTACTGGCTATGAACTTCCTTGTTTTAGTCCGGTCGTACGTCATCACGTACGAATCCGCCGGACTTTGGTTGATTGTGTGCAGGCAAGTCCGTTCATTTGGAAAGTCCGACGTAAAGTCCGTCGAAAAGTCCGCCGGACAAAGTTTACCATAAAGTCCGCTCGTGTGTACGCGGCATAAGGAAGATTACAGGCATATTTTGAGCTCAACGTTGAAATACAGTCCTTAGGACTCCATCTGAATGTTTAGATTTTGAATTTTAAAAGCAGCGAACTTCTGTCAGATTAGCAAACCTGTGAGATCAGTAGGCTTGCCGCTGCTTTTAAAATTCAACATCTAACCAGTCAGACAGAGTTCTAAGTACTATATTTCACTATATAAACTCAGTTTACTGTTAAAAATAAGTGTAAAGTGCAAAACTCCAGTGGGTGTAACAAGATGTCCGCTTTCCCCCTTCTCACTTTATCCTTACTATGGAGAAGTGTGGCAAGGTGGCGGCGACGGAACGTCACTTTCGTAACACATTCTGACGAGTCGCCTAATCTGACGTAACACCGGGACCTACTAACCGACGTGTGCTGTAGCGAAAGACAGACAGGGGGCACATGCGCGACCTCTACCCGGAAATGCCGGATCACGTACTGTACATGTACGTGATCTAGTGCAGTAGAGCCACCCTGCTGCAGTAGTATAAGTGTGGTGGGCAGTCTGGAAGTTAATAACTTGTCTTTGGTGCCAATTTTTTTAGTTTTATGCAGATATTAAAATCAGCATAGCATAACTTTATACACCCAAGCATTATATATTTTCTGGAAGTAGAGGCCCTGCAGAGTACAATGGCGGCAATTGCAATTTTCTGTGCAACTATTTTTTTTAGGAAAAAATACACTAAAAATAATTTTTGCGTCACAAACGCAATAGAATACCCATTTTTTGATAGAATGAAAAAGATGGGATTGCATTAAGTAAATAGATATCAAACCTTAAAATTCTGTGCACCTGTAAAATGGCACAAAAAATATGGAACCCCAAATTGTTCAGAGCAGGGGCGGATCCAGGCGGGGGGGGGGGCAATGGGGCAATCGCTCCCCCCGGGAAATATTCCCGAGTCTCCATCAGCAGCAGGCCAGCAGCGATGCCAAAAGAGACCCTCTTGTTGTTGTACCGCCACCCCACTGGCCTGGCCTCGCACTGCACTGGTTGCTATCACCTGCCGCCTGGTGTCTAACAACCAGTGACGTCACGTCCACGGTCTGAGCAGAGGAGGGGGGGAGCGAGGAACCAGCTTTTAGAGCGGAGTGGAGGAGGATTAAACGTCTTCCTCCTCCACGTGTGTCTAGTGTGTGAATGTTGGCTCCACCCACCTCCTCCCTACACCTTCTCCGGGCTGCAGCGAGGCGTGAGCAAGGAAAGGGAACTTCCATCATGGCTGTGTATTAGAGAGGATTGTATGCATGCCACGATTCCTGGAGGTCTGTATTAATTGTCCAACTAACAGGGAAATATGTTCTTCCCTCCGTTATATCA